>VDFB02376367.1:101440-181013 GCA_007258455.2 Sequoia sempervirens | reverse complement strand
TGGAGGTGGATTTGAAATGGTGCTTGTTGTGGTGATGAGGGGCACCATCGTATTGATGAGTAGGTTTTGAGTGGTGGATGGTGTGATTGATATGCTTGGTCCTTGCGAGACCATGTTTCAAGATATTTGGGGGATGGTTGATGATGTGATGATTGCCTGTGTGGTTGCCATATGTTGTTGCAATATCGATGGCAAGATTTGGGGATTTGGTATGATGCTTTGATTGATGTTTGGGATGTTGGTTGGATTTTTTTGATTAATGTTTGGTAGAGAGGGAAGCCCTAAGCCAAGAGGTGGTGTGGATATTAATGGAAATGGTGGAAGTGGTGGAAATGTGAGTGGCATACTCCCTTGTTGGAATGATGAAGATGTAGTGTCAAAAATTCCCCCTTGTCCAAATAAATCACCTTCTCCTTATGAGGTTATGGGGAGATAATTTTGAGGTGTTGCATGAAATAATGATGATGATGGTTCATTAGGATCGTGGAAGGTGAGGGGGACATATGGATGTGATGGATTTTGGGGTGAGGTCTACCCCAAGATGGTGATTGAGTCCAAATCTTGATTATTCACAAGGGGGTGTGTTTGTAAAGCATTGAGAAATGTGCTTCCCTTGTTAACAATGGGTTGACTTGGAGCAATGGATGATGTAATTTGTGGGATGTTTTGAGTGACATTTTGGAATGGAGGGGTAGATGAAATTGGGAGTGTGTTTGAAATTGGAAGCATGACCCCAAAAGATTGTTCCACTATAGTGCTCACGTCGAAATTGGAAGGGAGTTTAGCCCATTGCTTTGCTAATTCAAGCATGTATAGTGAGGGATTGATTCTCATCATAATGTTGATAATTTTGTGATTCTCAGGATTTTGGATCATCTCGTTGATCTCATCTTGTGTCATTCTAAAGGGATTATTGGTAAGATCCCCCACTTGACATTCCTCTTGAGGATTTTGTGATGATGAAGGTGTTGGCACTCTCAAATTCTACAAATTTGAGATGCCTATTTGAAATTTTTTGCCTCTGCACTTTCAGAAGTGCACCTGATGAATTCGCTTAAACGACCTACTTTGAAGGCTTGTAATTTGATGCCTGTTGATTTTCAAGAAAAATCCCTTTGTAGACACACTCATGTGTCCTATCTAAATGTGCATGTGAATTTTCAGCTTCTCACAACGAGTTTTGTCAAGGTTTTGAAAAGTGAAGCTGGAGGGTTTTGTCACTATTCAGTTGTTTGTGAACATTTAGTTTTGTGAAGTAGCCTCTTGTTTGAGCTTGGATTTTGCAACCAGTTGATCGTCATGCCAAAATGATTGTTGCTCTATATTCTCCATACCAAAACAAGCTCACATACCAATTTTTAGGGCCTCATGACTTGATTTGCTATTTTTAGCAGATCAAAACCAAATGCAATTTCTCCAGTTTTGCATTTGCATTTCTAACAGCATTTCAACATGGTCAACTTTAACACCTCATATCTTTTGATTAGTAATTACTTAAGTCAATCCTTCTTGTAGATGTGATCAGTGTACCTAAACGATCTATTGTGTCCAGTGGCAATTCGCCAGGAGTTGATTTGCTATTTTTTGTAAATTGGCAATTGGGTCAGTTTTAATTGGTTTAGAAAGGCTGCAATTTCAGAAAAGTTCAACTGAGCTACTTTGAGGTCGAATATATTTCACCTCAGGATTCATTTCTCTCAACCATCTATTGCATTCAAATCTCTGGAGCAATGGCTACATCTCTGCAATTTTTTATAACTTCACGAGGTCATTTGCCTAGTTTTCAAGGCCGATTTCAGAGCTTACTTGGCCAGTTTGCACATTTTGCAAATATGTCAGAAGGTGAGTTTTAATGGAAACCCAATTTGTGTTTTCACCCCAGATGCATCCAAAGGCTATCTCAGAGCAATCTGAGCATAAAAGTTGTTTGAAAATGATTTTTTTTTTAGTCGGGCCCACATGGGGACCCTACATGCTTTTCACTGTTATGGAATTCTTTGAAGGAAACTTTTCAATCATGGCTGAGGAAACAAAAGATAGTGGTGAATTGGTGAGTTAGAAAATTGTTATTAGTTTTTCACATCAATGCTTGTCAATTTATGGTCCCATAGTTTGAAAATGCAGATGATTGACATGAAGAGGATGTTCATTTGGAATGCTTTCAACCCTATAACCATTGGGAAGTTCAAACCCAATTTTGAAATGCTTTTATTCCAAAGAGATTGAGGATAGTGCTTCCCCTGGGTTACCATGGGATAAAGTCATAACATTATTAATGTTTCTCTGTTGTGGCTTTGTGAAAAGAGGAATATCAATTACAATCTATAGTGGGCCTTTGTTTTGGGCCCGTAAATTACCTTCAATAACTCTTATTTATTCCTCCTGCACTAGATGAATATCTCAATATTGAAGTTCCACTATCTAGGCTAAACATGACGCCATTGTAATGGTTGTGAATGCAGAGTCACTAGTTAAAAGGAATTTAGTCGGATATCATGAAGATCAATCAAAGCATTAAAGATAGAGGTGACTCTGATCTGGTGTAATGAAGGCAGCTTATCCAAAGGACATTGCAGGCGATGAAGAATCTTTTACATGTCAATTCACTCAGGCATATGCTCGAAATGGATACTTTTAATTTTGGAGGAATGACTCAATGGGACGTACTTAGGATAAATGAAGATTTCCCTATTGCTCTAATTGCTGCATGTCTATATGCAACAAGAGAGTGATGTGTAAGCAAAGACTTCATCAAATGAAGAGACCAAAAGAATATTGAGGTGAATGCATTCAAAAGGTAGGGGAAACTTTAAAATACCCCCAAAAAATGTGTTTACATGGAATGTTGATACTATGGGGTATACGCCAAATAGAGATCTTGAAAATACTTCATGAACTTTCAAAGCAAACACACAGAAGAGAGTAAAACCAATGAAGCATGAGGCAGCCACCATGCGCCATAAGAAGATGACTAGCATAAACCATAAGGGGTACCATATTTCAAAAATAGATTGGAGCTGTTGAAAAGGCTCTAGAAACTTTCAAACTAGAACATAGAGGGTGCGGTTTGAAGTGAAGTTTATGCAACTTTCAGGAAAAATGCATATGGAGGTATGACGCACCATGCAATGGCTGTTGAAATATTTCAAAATTCTAAAGCAAATGAGCGATTAGATGGTGTAAACTATATGCCAGTCAAGGAATACATGGTGTAAATTTGAAAAGTCTCTAAGAAATTCAAAGAAACAACAAAATGAATATCCATCAAAACACAGTGGCTAAGGGAAAAAATGCAAAATATGTGAATGAGTTTGTTAAGAAACACAAAGAAACTCCATTCAAATGCAATGAAGGGTTGCGCATGGATAGGGCATATGAACTATTTGATAAAGCCCTCAACAAATGAAATGAAAGGAGCAGCCACACATCATATGGGGAAGGCGCCAGTCAAAGGTATACTTATCCATCAAAGTTTAAAAGGCAGAAACCAACGAGCAGTGCATTTTGGTGCAATACATATGAAAAGATTTCCTACTATCCTTGCTGGTGCATGATATAACTTTGGCTCAATATGAGTGTGAAGGGTATTTACAAAATGGAGCTTGGGCCTGCTATGTAAGATTGAAAGAAATCGATGTGAACACAATGGAGATATGGAGCCAACATATGTGTACATATGAATATGTTGAGAATGCCTCTACAAAATGATTTCCATAGGAAAATGTAGCTGCCATTGAGGCTCGACTAAAAAGTAGAATGGAACACCATTGCATACTCACCAAACTATTCATTGAAATGGTTTTAGAAACTTTTCACACAACTCCGAATGCACATGGCCAAAGAAGGTATAGAGATCCCTCAGAGCACCCCTCAAAGCACAAAGAAAACAATGAAGGATACAGAGAAAACGACTGCCATGATCGAGCTGCAAAACAAGACAAAGGAATTAGGGCAACAAACAAGCTGGAGGAAATCAACAGAGGAGGATTGCAAGAAGAACCCAACCAAATCCTATCCATTTCCCGCTATATCATGGTTCACGGGTTAACATCCGTGAAATTGTGGGCTTGTGACACATGGATTGTGGTGTAGGCCCGGTAAATTGGAGCTCTCTCGTAAATAATTGAAAGAGGCCATTTAATTTTAAATGGTATAAAGCTTTTATTTCCCAATGAAAAATTAAAGGCTATCACATTTGAAATGATAAAGGTGGGCCTGGGAGAAAAATAGATTAAAGGGTAAATATTTTAACTTGTGCAACCCGGGCAAAATCTTAATTTGCCAAGTGAGTTTTTAAAGGGGATTTCACTTTTGTAGAGTGAAATAAAGTATTATAGATAAACACTTCAAGTGAATTTGCAGATAAAAGAACAGGTGAAATGAATTTTATCTAGAGAGTTTTATATAAACAAATATTTTAAACTAAATGTTTAAAATATCATTTGCCTGGGCCAATGTCTTTATTGGAGCCATGTAAAATTTAGGTGAAATACTTTATGCTGGAAAATAGATGAGGTGAATATTTTAAATGGCACAGGAAAAGTGAATACAATATTCACTTTAAATTTTATTTGTTGAGGGTGAATACTTTACTTGGTTGTAATGTAAAATGCACATGGGATATGAGTAAAGTGATATTCACTTTATATACAAGCATATGTGCTGGGAGGTAAAGTTTTATAAAAGTCAAAGATAAATGTTTTCAAAGTGAAAAAAAAACTTTCATGGGAGTAGAGGCATTTTCACGCAGTTGCTAAATTGAATGGAATTCTATCACATGGGCATATTTTCTATTGAGGAACAACTAACAGCAAAGGCAGATTGTAGGAAATTTTTTTTTGCAGAGAGAGGAGAGAGGATTTTCTGTTATGGATCAATGGTGATGAAGATTCCAGATGACATCTTGGGATCAGCTTTAGGGCTTCTTCTGAATCTTCTCTTATTCTATTTCTTCTCTTCTCTTCTCATTTTTCTAGTTAGGGGAGATTGAGCTCCTAGTTTAAGGGTTTTGTATGAGGCTGGGGTAGTTAGAGAATTATAAATTCTGAGTCACATTGAGTTTGTAAGCTGTAATTTCTGAGTTTATGAGAAAATACAACCAGTTTATGCAAATAAATCATGAAAGTGTGTGCACGTTCATGAATATCTTCAAATTGTCTCCATACTTGTACAAGTTTAATAATATGAATTCAATAATATAAGGTATCTTTGAGTTTGTCATCTCAAATTTCATGAGATTGTGTTATTTTTTTATGGGTCTATTTCAAGGAAATGGTTAAATGCTTTGAGTAGATAACAGTGATTTCAAGTGTGCAAGTTGGATTTGGTAAGGAGAGTTTGATTGATAACAGGAGTGGGATTGTTGGTGTAAGACACTAACAGTTGATGCAAGGCATTGACAATTTAAATCCATTGGTTGAATGCCATTTGCTGATGAGTTCTTTTTGTGTTTGACTCCATGGCCCAAAATTAGGCACTGATTTATCTTGCAGCTTAGTGCCTCTTAGAAACATTTTATAAATTCAAAATCATTTTAAATCCCTAGGTGTTGTAGTTATCTCATGCTCCAAATAGTTGATATTACTAATGAACAACCAATTCTATTCAGTATTATCCTATTATGTTGAGCTATTAAATGAGATTATCTGTTGTTGTTAATGCTATTTATGATAATAGTGCAAAGATTATGAAAGCATTAAGGGATCACCCTCCCGGGTCTTCCAGAGCCTGAAGTGTAGGAGGCTTTTTAAAGTCCTCGTTAGTTGGTCCAGGTCCTTTGAGCTCCCTTGATTGGAATTGGCAATTCCATAGGTAGATTAGAAGACCAACCTGGTTACTGTAAAACAAACCAACAGAAGGAAAGTTAGAGGATTGCTTGATCCCACATGATTTATTTTGGAATTTTTTTGACTTAGGTCACTTGAAGTGGATGTTTCTTTGTTGGCTTCCATGTTCCTCTTGTGTTGAGATCTAGTTTGCACCATAAAATAGGGATCAATTTTCAAGAATGTGGGAGATGAATCTCTAATTCTTTGGATTGATCTAATTTTTGGTACAAAAGAGAAAATTTAGGATGATTTAAGGATCAAAGGTATGATGGTGAAATGTGTGAAAGATGGATGATGTGGATTATTGAACTCTTAAAATATCTTGAGGGAGATGCTATAATTTTGGGACTTTTGGGATTCTTGGATTTGTTTTGGACTTCTGATTTTGGATTCTTGGATTTTGGATTGATGTTGATTTGCTTTGCTTTTGGATAACGAATAAATGGATCCCAAGATGTTGGATGTTATCTATGGGATAGACTTGTTCACAAGATGATAATTTGACTAAGTGTAGGGAGAAGGATGAATCTACCCACACCTATTCAAACAAGATGATAATTCAACTAAGGATATCGAAAAGGATGCATCTACATATACCTAGCTAAACAAGATGATTTGATGAAAATTTTGACTAAGTACATGAAGAAGGATTCATCTACATATACCTAGCCAAACAAGATTTGAGGATAATTTAATTAAGTATATGAAGAAGGATGAATCTACATATACTTAACTAAACAAGATGGTTTGATGTTTTGACTCAAGGATTTTGATTTATTCCAAGGATTTTGGTTCACTGATTTTGATTTGCCAAAAAGTCTATCATGAAGGATGATTTCAAGATTTTCAAGAGTTGTTGGTGAGATTATTTGGATTGATGTTTGATGTTTTGAAAGATGGATGAAGGTTTTTATTTTGATCCTAGGTGTACCTAAAAAGACTCTTGTTTACAAGACCCCGATTTTGAAGAACATGTTTTACTCTAAACAAGATGCTCAAATTCCTAAAAGAGATTTGGATTTTGACAATAATAGAATGAGTACAATCCGGGATTGTTTCTTGAAACTTTTTTGTAAAGTTGAAAAATAATCTTTGTCTGAATTCGTAGAGCATTGAGAGATGCTTTTGATGTTCTTTTGGACTAAGAGCTTTTGACTTTGGTTTCTGAATTTTGTTCTTGCATGAAATCATTGGAGACACATGTGTGGGGTCCAATTGTTCTTAGCTTTTCTTAGTGAATTATTTTTACCAGAAACACTTCTTGATTAGCTTTTCAAACTAGATGCCCAATGTCTTAACTTATTCTCATTCCACAAAGTACATTATGTGGAACTTTGATGAAATCAAGGCAAGAGTTACCTATTGTTGACTTTAGTAAGAAAATTGAGATATAAATCCAAGTGTTTAGAAACCTCCAAGGATAAAATCCCAAGGGCAAGCAATAACACATGAATCTTGTCAAAGATATTTTCCTCCTAATGGGTTTGCATTTTTTATGACAATCATTGAATGTTTGTTTCCAAATGTTTACGAACAAGAAAAGTGTTTTGTAACCAAGAACAAGCACAACCCTATGGATATGAAAGACTATATTTGTTGAATCCCCACTTGGACAAGTCCAACTACGCTTATTTTTAGCAAATGGTTAGATTCTTGACCCCACTGGCTCCCCTCCACGACACTCACTTATACGGGGCAGCCAAGCATCAACACCCATGAAAATCCCATGGCATAATTTCTATTTCTACTAAAAACCGTAAAAGCGTGGGGCAGCTTTAGAATGACCATTCTTGCACCAACAAATAGATAGGGATTTTGGCCTTTTCTAAACAAAGGTTTTAATTCAGACTTTCCATTTGTAGGGATTAATCCATGTGACGAGAGACCATTGCTTCCCTTCTTGTCAGAACCAACTGCGTGATATTGACCTTTGTTCCAATATTGACACTTATATACCAGCTGGAAATACACTTGGCTTTAGTGTGATACCAGTTGGGTCGTTCCCTTGGGTGAGTAATTTTTCCCCAAGGCAGGCCCTCTAGGATATAAAAAAGTGAGCAAGAAATATCCGTAACTCGATCAATCTTTGTTGCAACACAAAGAGAGAGAATATATGCAATACCCTCCACTCATACTCGCAAGATGTTTTGTTCAATTTTAATCCCAAAATGAAATGTGGAGGCAATTACTTTACCCAACTTATGATCATCAAAAGGTCTTTTGATTCTCAAGATCGCCGTGAGGTGTGAGAGAAGTCCATACGTCCTTTCGATGGTATTACTTTGAGTAAGCAATTACAAGACAAAGAAGCACTTGTTCATTTTAATTCCACAAAGCAATAATGAATTCTTTTTAGAACACCAAAGGAAATGTGAAAATT
Organism: Sequoia sempervirens; assembly: GCA_007258455.2. Taxonomy (NCBI): domain Eukaryota; kingdom Viridiplantae; phylum Streptophyta; class Pinopsida; order Cupressales; family Cupressaceae; genus Sequoia; species Sequoia sempervirens. The sequence continues at coordinate 172,805 of VDFB02376367.1, read as the reverse complement.
TCCTTGTTCAATTGTTAATCCTCAAACCAAATCTAGTGAGTTTGTCCTAAAATTCTTTTTAGCCCTTTGTAACAAGAAATTGAAATGTTTTTTTTAGAGCCCAAAAGAAAATCAGTAGGTCCTAAGCATATGAAAGATAACAAATTTGTAAGAGAAAAATGTGAATTCTCTAAGAGTGTTAAAAAAACACTAAAGTGTTTAAAAACACTTGGTATCATGAGAGAGTGATGTCATCATGTCTCTTTGCTCCTTTACCTTTGATCAAGCCAACCTAAAATAAAACTGGTTAGACTTGCAAAATAGAGGTCAGAAAAGAAAGTAATAACCCCAATGATCAGAATTGAAAAAGGCACATGTCATAAAAAAATGAATTTCACTTTTTATTTTACTCCAGTGGTGGAACCTACATAGGTGGTATAGTTTGAAAGATCCAGTGGTGCTATATAGCATTGCTTGTCAGTCAGCGTCATTTTGCAGCAGAGATAGAGATTGTGATAACATCACTATTTAGCCCAGCTGTGTAGTTTAAAATTTGAAAATTCTAGTGTGTGAATATAGACCCAACGGTGCAGTTTGAAAATTTGAATTTGGGGTGAGAAAGATAGAGCGTCGCTATTTGAAGTTTGCAACGGGGCTATATAGCGACACTGAAGTTCCAACGGTTCTATATTGCGATGCTAGTTTGCTAGCGGTGGAGTTCCCTATAGACACAAAAACAAAGAAAAAAATGGAATTTGATGAAAAAACATGATTTAAACGTCTGCTCCCCCTTTTCTAGTGCCAAATGTATGAACCAAGATCCTAGTACCTGCAAAACACAATAAACACACACATTAGAAGATTTAAATGCAAGTTAAGACCTAAGTTCCCCATAAAATCCATTAACAATACTCAAAATGAGAATGAAAGCAAGAATACAATGAAAAACAAGGAAAATAGATTGAATCCTATTAAAAAGCATGCAAACTCTTGATCTTATGGGGGAATTGGTGCCAATTTGATGTGAAAATTGTCCCTTTCCCAACTCCTATGATGCAAGATTGATGCGTGATAAGAGTGATCCACTTTTTTGAAGATTCAAGTGTTCTCCATGATGAAAAACTTGCATAACCTAGCTAAGACTTGATGAAATGGATGAGAATTTCTATGCTTGAGTATGGATTTGAGTATAGTAAGTTTGCTCAAATTGTGGATGATCAAATGAGGAGAGACACCTATTATTTATAGAATGATAAGATGGAGAAATGCCCAAAGTGAAGCAATGTGGGACTAACATTCAACCAATGGTAAGATGCCACTTGTCAAGAGATGGATGGATGAAGGATGTGCACATTTTGATGAATGTGCCCATAAGTGCATTTAGGTGAAATTTGAATATAACAAAATGACATGGAAGAGGGAAAAAGGAATGACTTAAATGCCACTTAAGATCCCCAAACTCACCAACCATGTTGATGTTGAGAGAAAAATAGGGATTTAATAAATGAATTAAAATTACGCAAAGCATTTATGAGATTAAAATTCTCAATCGCGGTCATCAATTTAATTTGAGGAATTGTTCCTCACTTCTAACCCCTAACCCCAACTCTATCCAACGAGAAGAATAAAGAGTTTAGAAATAGTTAAATAAATATTTTGTTTTTATTTAACTAAAGGGGATGATTGGTTAGATTAAATCAAATAAGGTTTTAATTTATTTAATTTAATGAGATAGACTTTAGAAATTAATTAAATAAAATTGATTTATTTAATTAAATAAAGTTATTGTGGTTAATTAGATAAGATTGATTGATTCACTAACAAGGAGTAAATGACTTAATCGATAAATGATTTATTTAATTAAAAGTTATAGTAATTGATAAATTTAATCAAATGTAAGGGTTTTCGACAAATGGTTAGACGTAGGGATGATTGAGGATGAAATGGTGTTACAATTGGGATCGATGTAATGCCAATCTACATTTTTGCTGTTCACACTACTTTGTGAGAGGTATCTCTTCATAGTTTCTCTTGCTTTTGTTTCTGCCTCATATTCACTATAAATTGCTTCTATCCAAGGCATAATCCCATTACCATAGCTAGGTCTGGAGGTGCCATTTTGTTCCATTCTTGAAATATCCCCGATTCCTTGATTCAAATTTTGGCCAGATAGGGGAATGTTGGTCTACTTGCTTGTAAGCCCCATATTGTTGTCCCTTAACTAATTCATTTTGCACCTACATTATAAATGCCCTTAATTGGACATCTCCAACATACAAAATAGATTCCAATCATGGTCTTGAGTCACAACATAAGTTATGCAAGTAAAACTCACACAACAAATTCTTCATTTCAAGGGAAACAAATCATAAGCATTGAAAAATTCAATAGGGGTCTTAATAGAAGGGTTCAAACCTGAGACAATTCTTTCCATTTTGAAAGATAGATATTTCTCCTCCAAATGTAGAGTATAGACCCTTGGAGGGGTCCTACATTCCAAAATCTATGGTACCAAGGCTACCATATCATCCATCCTCTTATTTAAGGTGGCAACTTCTGCATTTTTGTCTTCAATTTCCTAATCTCTCTTTTGAATTTCCCTCTTCAATCTACATTTTTCATCCTTCCATTCCTCTTCTCTTCTTTGCATCTCTTTCCATAAATGCATGATAACCTTATGCATTAAAAATTTAGGGGGGTTATGTATTCCTACTAGCATCTTTTCTAGTACCAGTGCTAACTGCAAGGATTCAGGCTAACCTGCCAATTTGGGTTGTTGCTGTAGGAACTCCTACTTTTTATTTTTTTTTTGGATTTTACTATAGGATATCTTGCTACAAGAAATCCTAATTTTCCTCATAATCTTGATTTTCAATTTCTCCTGCAATTTTAGCAAGATCAACTAGTGTTATGTTTGCTGCCATCTTAAATATATCTTCTTCCTCAACATTCTCCTGCTCCATTGGAGCTTCTGTGTCCCCCTATGATATTTCTCCAGACTTAGGGCTTCCTTATAGAGACGTAACAAAGGCTGGCCCGATTGGTCTTGCTTTCGTAGGAGGGCTCTTATGTTTTTCTTTGGCTGTAGGATGAATAGTATCAGCCTTTCTCTTCTTAGAGCTTGACACCTCTTTTTTTGTTGGCTTCCTTTTGAATTTTCCTTTTCTCATTTCTACTTCTCTCTTTAGTTTCCTAGTTTTCATTAGAGTTCCAAGTGGAACATCATCATTAGAATTTGAGGAAGATCTTTCTTTCTTTGAGTGCTCTATTCCAGGAGAACTAATTTCTATGGTTTATTCTATTGTATGAGGGTTTACACTAGGGCCTACGCCAGAGGTTGAAGCACCAAGAGTTGCTTCAACCATGCTCAATCTCCTGCTAGACCTACAAGGTTGAGGTAAAACCATAGGTTGCAAATGCTCAGGTCTAATTTGATCAACCTTTTTGAATTCTTCCCAAGTCATTCCAGATACATCATGCAAATACTTCTCAACTAACAGTTTAATCAAACAATGGTGGGAAACAAAATTGTCCCTACCTTTCTGAGTCTCGACCACCATGATTGAAAGAAGTTTGTATAGCACATTCGACACATTCATCCTCCTTCTGTGCCTCATATGATTCAAAAGCTTAAAATACACGAAGTGCAAATTTGACTAGTGACCTTCACAGGTGATGTATTTTATGACATAGACAACTATCTGCTTCCATGGATTGGGTAGAGACATTCTCTTTTCTCCCTATTTATCTATGCTCAATGGAGGGTCGTTTGGCTCTGTAAATTCAGCCCTAGCTGACCTAGCATATCTGGAAGTAGGGTAATTTTCACCATTAGTAGGTAACCTTGTAACTTCTACAATTCTTTCTTCAGTTGCTAATACTTCCATCCCTTTTACCTTGGCTCTCCCCTTAGAAAATGTTTGGGCAAATTATAGTGCAATGTCTTCATCGAAATCATCCAGTTTCAGGAAGTAGTCTACCCACCCACAGTTTTTGAATTCAGCCATGCATTGTGCATCCTGTAGTAATACATCATGCACCATGGATTCATTTCAAATTAATACACCTCCCATTTTCTGCAATCAAATAAACACTCTGTAGTTTCCTTCCTATAATTCAATTTGAAAATTAAATTCACCTTCTTGCAACACTTGCTAACTTTCCAATGCCAATGTCGACCAAATTTTTCTTTTTTTTACCTTTTGTTTGCAACACAACTTGAGATATGACAGGGTCAATAATGACAAGGAAGGAGTAATAAATGAAAGGTGTGATGGAGAGAAATGTCAGTGACAGTTGGTGTCACTTCACACATGTGAGCTATCCTCTCACTCAGATTTCAAATTGGCTCAATTTAAATTTTGCAGACATAGACCAACATGGATTGACATGTGGGAAGAATATTAACATCTTTTTCCTCCCCCCCAAACTAAATTTGGGCATGTTTCCTCACATGCAAAATAATGATTTGATAGGGTAGGGAATATTGGCATGCCATGGTGAACGTCCATACTAACATACAATGATTAAATGAAATGCACTTAAAGATAATTAAGATATAACAATTAATGCGCACATACTTGAATGTGTGGAGGATCCATTGCAAAGATTGTGGAGAAAGTACCATTCACCTTTTTAGGAAATAAGTTAAGCAATTAATTAAGAAGAGGTGGGATGAGATGAAGTGAAATGATGTGATGGAAGAGAGAGAAAGGTGGAAATGGATGGGCGGATGGGAGAAGAAATGGACTCCCATGGAAGTGGAAGTATTTATTATGACAAGTACGTACCTTAATTAGCCAAAAGGAGGGACACTAGGTCCACTTCCTTTAGTTGCAGGAAGCTCAGGTGTTGCATGTTGAGTGAATTGCTATAGGAAATCCTCCTTGGAAGTTGGCTTGTGATACAATCTGAGGCGATGACAATTGAAAAGCAGCTTGAATCTTACTGGGTCAATAGTAATGAGTTGTACAACACCATTAGGGAATAATTCAACAACCTCATATGGTCCTAGCCACCTTGTCTGCAATTTTCCTGCATTGTCTAAATACTTTGAGTCATAGAGCAGGGCCCAATCTCCTAGTTGGAATTTCTTGTCCTTGATAAATTTGTCATGCCACTTGATTCTTTGATTTTGCACCACCTCTGTGTGATGCAAGGCTGCTCTCCTTATCTCATCAAAAGCATTCAATTGCATGATTCTTTCTCTCTATGCCTTAGAGATATCCATTCCTAAGTTTACCACAGTCCTAAGAGTCTTATGTTCAAATTCAATGGGCATCATGGCTATTTTTCCATACAAAAAATCAAATGGAGTGAAGCCTGTAGTTGTTTTCTAGGTGGTTCTATAGGCCCAAACAACTTTTGGTAATCTGTTTTCCCAATCCTTTCTATGGATAGCTACTATCTTGGTTAGAATGGATTTAATTTCTCTGTTGGTTACCTCAACTTGGCCATTGGCCTGGGGGTGATAAGGAGTAGAATTCCTATGTTTGATGTTGTATTCATTGACTAGTACTGCAACAAGGGTTGATGTGAATTGAGCCCCTTGATTAGTCACTATCTCTCTTGGAACTCCATACCTTGTAAACATATCCTCATAAAGAAATTCTGCAACTTTTTTTATCTCTTGCATGTTTCATGGCATTAACTTCTACCCATTTAGTTACATAATAAGCGCACATGAGAATATAAGACTTACCATTTGATGGAGGGTCAATGGGTCCTAAAAAATCCAATCCCCACTTCTCAAAGGGAGTGATTAATACCTGAGAGAAAAGTGGCATCTCATCAGATTTGGTTGGTCTGCCCATTCTTTGGCATCTATCACATTTTCTTGTATACCTCCCTACATCCTTGTGGAGTTTTGGCCAGTAATATCCTATGTTCAAAATCTTCATTGTTGTCCTCTTGGTTGCAAAATTTCCTCCACATGGTTCATTGTGACATGCATGCAAAATGTCATATGTCTTATCTTCTCTCACACATCTCCTCATGACATGTTCTAGTCCAGTATAAAACAAACATCCAACAATCCATGAAGGAAAAGACACTTTCAATGAAGCCCTTCTCTGCTGGGAGAAGTGAGGAAGTAACTCTACTGTGACAAGATAATTAGCTATTTCCAGCATACGAGGAGATTGTTTGTACAGCGATAGAGAATAGATTCTCATCAAGAAAAGAGTCATCTATGGCCTGATTGTCTTTTGATGTAGTCAGCCTTGAAAGAAAAGGTACAACAACATTGGCCTTCCCTAGTTTATCTATAATGGTTATGTCAAGCTCTCACATCCTCTCTAAATCCTGGAATATGGTGTGGTGATCCTCAATTCTGGTTATTCCTCTCTATCCTTTGTATGGTTTAGATTTAAACTCCTTGCAAATTTTTGCTGACAAAATAAATGGCATTTTCAATAGCTCCTTCTTTTTGTCCTAAGATTGCTCCTATGGCATAATTTGATGCATCTATATGGATGTGGAAAGGAAACTCCCAATTAGGTCCTTTGAGTACAGGAGCATGAGTAAGGCTACCTTCAAATTAGAAAATGCCTTGTCACAATTTTGAGTCCACCAAAACTTAGCATCTTTAGTGAGGAGAGTATACAATGGTGTTGTTATTCTGCTAAAATCCTTGATAAAACATCTACTCTCTAATACCTTGCATAGCTCCTAACATCATACGTTTTTCTGCGGTGTGGGAAGATTTGTGATTCCCTCAATCTTTGCAAGATCTACTTGAATTCACGGTGTGAGATGTAGTGCCAAGAACTACACCTTCCTACATCATCATGAAGCACTTTCACTGTTTAAAGAGAGATTGTGATCTTCACATCTCTATAGGAATCTCTTGAGATTCTCCAATGCTTCATTGAAATCATCAGCATAGGTAGTGAAATCATCCATATAAATTTCCATGCAATCATGAGAAATGTTTGAAATATGCTAATGACCACCCTCTAAAAAGTTGCAAGTGCATTGCATAAGCCAAATGGAAGTATTGAGTAGGAATAGGTCTCCCATGGACAAGTAAGAGTGGTCTTTTCTTGGTATTCTAGTGCAATTTGGATCTGGTTATAGGAGCTGAATCTATCTAGAAAAGAGAAGTATTGCTTTCCTACAACAGTGTCCAAAACTTGATCTATGAAAGGTAAGGGAAAATGGTCCCTTTTGGTGGCAGCATTAAGTTCCCTATAATCAACCCAAAATCTCCTTTTCCCTCATTTTTTAGGTACAATCACTAATGAAAACACCCACTGGCTATATGAAATGGCGTAGATAAATCCTGCATCTAGCAACTTTTACAGTTCTCCCTTTACAATTTCTCTTAGTGCAGGGTTAATTCTTCTTTGTGGGTGCCTCACTAGGGTGCAATTATATCTGATATAAATTCTATGGGCACAAATATTAGGATCCAATCCCTTCACATCATGTTATTCCCACACAAATGCATGATGGTGGGTCCTCAATAAGTTTTCCAATAACAATTGTTGTTCTTCACTCAGTTTGCTGTTAACATTCAGATTCTTCCCTTCTAACACCTGTACTTGTGTAATTGACTCTATCATGGCTGCTTCATTAACACATGGTACCTTGAGTTCATATGATAGCAATGTACGAGACATACCTGTTACTGCAGGAAGTCCGTATGCAAAAACAGTGGTTGTAGGAAGAATATCTGTAGGAATAATGGCTGCAGGAAGAACAAGAAGTGTCTTGACTAGAGTAGCAAAATGAGAAGATGATGCTTCCTCCAATTCAAAATAGTTCTAAATAATGTTAACCAATACTTCATCTTCATCTTGAAGCTTCATGAAGGAGCTTCTACCTAAGATCATAAGCTGCGCCACATAATTAACTTCCTCGGCCTCTTCACTAACATGTGGCCATATGGGGTTATATTCATCATGGGATGGTTGAGTAGGAGGATAAAGAAGAAATTTTTTGGTGCCCCTCCTATCAGAAATGGTCATGTCTCCTGAACGACATCTGATATATGCATTTGCAGATGCTAACCATGGCCTTCCAAGAATAATGGATACCTACCTAGTGTAGCTTTAGGAGAAAGAATCATGAAGTCTGCTGGGTACTCCTAGGAGTCTAGAATTACCAAAAGATCCTCCACTATACCATTAGGCTTAACAATAAAATTTTTGGCAAGCTATAGGACAATAGGAGTAGACCTCATGTTTGCAACGTTTAGTTGCTGCAGGATGTCATTGGTCATTATATTTATTGCTACCCCTAGATCAATCAAAGCATTCTTAATTTGGATCCCGCTTATATCAACTACTACCACAAGACTACCTGGGTCATTGTACTTAGGGATAGTCACTTTTCCAAGCATGATGTCAGCTAGTTGTCCCACCACATGAACTGTAGTGGGGTCTTTCTTCTTCCTTCCTGGATTCTTAAGGCATGCTTCTTTAATTTCCTTTCCATAGATTGGGACATCCTTTATTGCCTGGAATTGAGGGATTTGGACACATATATACTTCAGCTGATCCAAGATGTCAAAAGTTGTATCCTCCTTTTCTTCCTTCTTCTTGGAAACTTCCAATCTCTGAGGAAATGGTGGTTCTTGTTCAGTCTACTTGACTGGGACTAGTTCAATATTTTTAGGTGCACTTGGCTGAATGGGATCATTCAGAGGTTCCTCTTCCTCTTCCACGTGAAAATCAGTGATAATGGGATTGGAAGGGGTTGGTAGAGTAGTTCCTGAATGCAAGTGGATGTCACTTACACTCAAAGCATATGCAGGGAATTGATTTGAATCAACAGAGTATACAGGTTGCTTTTGTGGTATGTTATTTGGATTAGGTGTGGGCTGAGTTGGTAGCTGAGTAGGTTTAGGCGGATTTGAGTTTGAATTAGCAAGTGGAGGCATTATAGCAGGCTGTTGGGGCTGAGAAGGTGGCTGCATGTAACTATTTGGCTTGGTTGGCCATTGTTGTCCCCCTCTCCATTGATTTTTTTACTGCCAATTTCCTAGAGGTGGCTGCCAATTCCCCTGAGGTTGGTACCACTGGGGTGGAGAGTTTTGATGATTAGGCCAAGCATTTGGAGGGTTAGTCCAAGGCTGTGGTGGATATCTTCCATAGCTGGACGGATATGGGGGCTGCCATTGATTGCTAGATGAATATGAATTAAAATATGGCCCAAAATAAGATAGTGGATATGGTGGCATACCTTGTGTTGGAGCCCAAGGCCTCCTTTTTGCAACATATTAGACTTGATCTTCTTCAATCTAGATTGGCTTGAACTCAGGTGCAATTTTCTTTCCTTCAATATTAGTTACCATCTTACATCTACAATCCTCCTCCTTCTATTTGCAATGGGGGAAATACTCTGCCAACATTGCCTCTGCCTCCTCTTGTTTCTTCTTGGCCTAAAGTGTATCTAGCTAAGTAGCTATATTGTTTATAATGTCTTGCTTGAAATCTTCCAGCAAATGAGTAATCTATATTCTTGAAAATCTACCAGTAGATGACTTACCTACGGAATATTGGTAAGCTCTCCCTTTCTTTGAAGCTTCCCTAGAGTATTTTTGGCATATTTTCTTGATGTATTCCCAAGGAACTTGGATGATATCTCCTCTTTCCATCAGGTCCAAGGAATTAGTGCAACTCTCATTGATTCCTCTCAAGAAAATTATCTTATGTGATTCCTCATTGAGGGTATGATGTGGAGATTTCTGTAAGAAAAAAAAAAACCTTGAAATATAATCTTCCAGGCTCTCATCCTCCTTTTGCTGCATCCTAAAAATGTCACCTCCTCTCATGTCACTACCCTTGCAATATTCCTTGTGTTTCTCAAGGAACTTTGTCTTCATGTCTTCCCAGGTTTCCACTGTATCTCTGCCTAGGCTCATGAACCATCTTTATGCAACTTCTTTCAGAGTGGTAGGAAATAGCTTAAGCCTATTAGCATCAGTAGTATAATCATAAATCCTCTAGAGTATGTCAAAATCAAACAAAAAGGTATCAAGGTATTTTGTGACAAGTCCATAAAACTTGGGGAGTGCTGAAGCAGGGATATTTTTTATGTTGTCAACTTCATTTTGATGGAAAATGGGGAAAGGAAAAGCTAGTTGGTTAGGTCTATTTCCATTTGCATCACACATACCTGCTCGATGTAGTTCTAAAGTGTAGGGGTTCTCAAGCTGATTTTGGTCCTTAGAGGAGATTTCAAAGCTAGTCAGATCAGGGATTGCATCAACAAAGGGTTGTGGATCTTCTTCTTCTTCTTCTTTTGGAAAGTTCTGATATTCAACTAAATGGAATGGATTAGGATTATTAGGAAGGAATCTCCCATAAGAATCCCTTCTCCTTCCTCTATGCATACAATATCAACTCACTATCAACTAACTCACACAAAGAATCGGTAAAGAATAAGGGGGGTCATTACTTCCTAAATGAGGGGTATACTAAGAACAAATTTTAAAAATACTACAGCAAGAAAACTATCAATGAATCTCAAGAACTTCCTAGTTTGACACCATCCCTGACAACGGTGCCAAAAATGTCTACCTCCTACAATATGTTAACAACTAAGCTCTTACAACTGTGATTTAGAGATTGGACATCTAAACTGAATAGCCATTCAATCATCATGAAGGCGCATTTAACTTGTCAACCCAGGGCTGTGAACTTGAAATGGGCCAGTACAATATGTGCACTAGGAACTCAAAGTATCCATCTTCATCCTACAACTAAGAAAGACACAATGCTGAAAGTAAATTGCTTGGAAAGGAACGGTGTAAATTCTAATCATCAATCAACAACCATACTAAGTTGAAATGCATAACAAAGATGAAAATCTGAGCAAACAAACATGAAACTACTCTATTTGCTTTAGCTGTAGAAACAGTCACAAAATGGAATTCTAGTGGCTGCGGGAACAATCGGTGCTAGATTCTTAACTAATCACTGAACAAAAAGTAATACTAAACTAAGTCTAAACTAAAGGATGGATTACTCACCGAGTGGGCTCCCTTGGATAATCCTCTAAAACTAATGAGAACTCAAATGCTCAAACTCAGAACTTTATTTCATTCACTGTAAATCATGAGTACAAAAGAGTAGTATATTTGTATTACTGAAACTCAAGAATGCAAGTACAATATCAAATCGTGCAACCCCCAGAGAAGGAGCACCCGATCCTTATTTACCCTATTAGGCAGTCAACTCCAAGAACTGGGAGGACACCTATTTAGGGAAAATAGGGAAAGTGGAGCAGTAGTGGTTATGCATGCATGGAATCCGGTCAGACATGCAGGTCCAAACATGGATTTAGCACAACAGTAATGCTCACACTGCTCAATAACATTAAAGTCCACTACAAGGTGGTTACATTCGGTTTGCATGGGGAATCTTCTACTGTTGACCTCCTTTGGCCTTTAAACAATTCCCTGGCTGGATGTTATGGTGCATGCCCAATTGGCGATGTCTTCCTCAATTTAGCATCCTCAAATTAAATCTGCGTGGCAATATTAGTATGCACAATAATTGCATATATGTAACCACCTCAAAGAACATTCATTAAACACATGAAAAATTAATATGGATAGTTCGTATAATATGCCATCATCATTAAAGGTTTGCAAAAATAAGATTAATCCCAATGCCAATAGTTCTGAGGAAATTTCATAAAAAGTATCAACACTTAATGTCAAATTCCATGATAACTTTAGCAAATAAACTATAAGTTCTACCCAAAACTAGACCATAAACTAGGCTCATCAGTGATCTAAAGCAATTCACATGCTAGCACACATCAACATAAGTCAACATCAAGGAAACATGTTGATAAAACATGAAGCACAAAACCATTCGACCCAAAAACATACTTCTAACTAAGTTTTCTCAATGCGGTTCTAAGAAAGATAGGCCAAGACCCAAATCTATCATTACACATCTTCAAATGCTGGTGTAGATCCCCAAGCATGTGGCACAAGCAGAGGAAAAAGCCTTGTTGGCTAGATATCCACAAATAACCTAGAAAGCCAACTCAAGACACAATGTGACACCAAAGAGGCCAATCAACAATGCACATATCATGTGGGGATGTTCCATGAACATACAACGACACTTCCTGAAATTTATTCATATTGTCATGCTAGTAGCAACCACCATAAACCAAACAGGAATAAAATACTTCATCCAAAAAACACAAAATGCTCAATCATGAGGTATAACATTAACAAATCAACTTGTAGACCAATTCAACACATGATATTAGAATTGAGATACTACACACATCAATATGTATCAACTCCAATGGTCTAGATGAAGAATACTCTTTAGACTTGAAACTTATCCTTGTCTATTTTCCAAACTTACATTCCTTGCACATAATGTTGCAAGCTTGATTATCTTGGAAATATCTCTTACTGTATGTAATGAGCTGACCTTCACAAGATTGTCAAAGTTAATGTGTCCCATTCTCCTATGATCACATCAACATTCACTTGCTTGTACAAGAAGAAAAATTCTCCCATTGAAATACCTTAGACTTTATATGTCACCACTTGTCCTAGATTCTTGTACAACCAATTTTCCAAACTTTCCTTTTTTTGATTTCACATCCTCTTTCATTGAATATGAGATTGTATCTATTTCTACACATTTGAATCACTAAGAAGATTGTGCCTGAGACCTTTAACATAAAGAAAATCTTATGTTATGTGCTTTCTATAAATAATTATTGTACCTTTTCCATAAATATGTATTGAAGTATCATCTTCAAGTTTTACTATGCCTCCATTCCACTTCACAAGCTTGATAAACTTTCTCCTAACCCCTTTCATGTGGTTGGAACAACCACTGTCAACCACCCATGAGTTTTCCTCATCATTTGCATGAAAATTAGTACACACAAGACTCAAATCTTTAGTTTTATCTTCAGTCTTCTTAGCAGTAAAAAACAAGACTTCATCCTCATTATCCAGACCACTAGATTCACCATCCTTTCACGAGAAGGAATCTTCTTCGGAGTAGAGACTCTTCTTGAACTTATTTCTTCTAGGCTCTTTGTTTCTCTTTTCAAAATATTTCAAGGGAAATTTAGAGGAAAAATCCAACCAACTTATCTACACTTAAAACATTTGAAAGGTAGCTTACCTTTGTGCTTGCCAGTACCCCTCTTCAACTTTCTTACAAATTTTGCTTCTTCTTCATCAATGTCACTATCCAGATCAAATTCTTCATACATTTCCTTCTTACTGGATTTGAAAGCTGCTTATTTATTTGGATCTTCTTTGTCAAACTCTCTCATTTCAAATGTAGTGAGGGAACCATATAATTGATCCATTTAAAATTTATCTAAATCTTTAGCTTCCTCAATAGAAGATACTTTAGGACTATAAGCTTTAGGAAGAGATATCGGTACCTTTTTTACCACCATCAATTCTTCTAGTTCTTCACCAAGTCCTCTGATTTCATTGACCACTTCATCAAATTGAAGCAAACATCCTGCAATATCTTCATCCTTTGAAATTTTTAGGTTCTCAAGCTTGCCTATGTAGATCTACAATTTGCATTTTTCACTTTGATGTCTCCTTCATAGATGCCACCGAGCTTATCCTAGACCTCCTTTGTTGACTTGCGATGCACTAATTTTACAAGATTAGAGTTTTCTAGCCCACTCAATAGAGCACTCTTAGCATTTCCATTATTTTTATAGGCCCCAATCTTTTCTAGATTAGTTGGAGGAGTAGCAAGAATATTATAACCATCCTTGACTGATTTCCAAACACCAAACCCTAAAGAGGATAGATAGGATTCCATCCTGAATCAATAGAAAGAAAATTTTGTTCCATCAAACCTAGGCACCTTGTGAGATCCTTCTTGTGCCATCCCGAATCTTCCTCAAGCTTTTAGAATTCTTCTAAGGAACCAGGCTCTAATACCAATTATTGAAAATACACCAGAATACTAAGAGGCCTGAGTGAATTAGTATTCTATAAGATCTAAAAATTTTTGGAAAAAAATTAAACTTCAAACTCTACCACATAAGAAATAATATGAAAGATAGAAACACTGCACAACACACTACAACACTAGATGTACATGGAAAACCACAAAGGAGAAAACCCACGATGAAAAATGATGCTAGGATCTATTTTCCTAATCCAGCCTCACAAATGAATAACAATTATAACTTTGTTTTAGGGATACAATCCAAGGAAGTTATTAATCCCTAAAAAGAGGTTTTAGGTTCACTCCCAAGAAAGCTACAACTCCCTATACACTTTTTTTAAGGGCTACAACCTAGGGAAGCTACAAATCCCTAATTTGAGTACAATCTTAGGAATGATTACAAAATGATAGTCCTTCCACTACCTAAAGCTAATAGTTAGGCTCAATATTTTTGATGATTGTAACTCTGCTTTTTCCCTCCTCTTTTTGATGATTGCAATTCTTCTTTGTCACTTTTAAAAATGTCTTCAAATTTCTCCTTTGCAACTTATTGGCTCACTGCTTTCAAACTTCAAGAATTTTTTCATTTGTATCACTACCTCCATCAAACAATTAAGCATCTTCTTCACTTCCCTTTTGTTACAAAAAAATGCTCAAGATGAAACTAGACAAGAACTTACACTTTTGCTCTTTCTCTTTTAGTCACTTATGCAATTTTCATCATGTCACACACATTCCCCAACCTAGATCAACTAGATTTACAATTTACACATGATATTACGTTGATTACAATTCTCATGTTGGCCTACAACAAAAAATATTACATTTGCAAGCCGAACAAAGATAAAACAAACAACATGAAATATGTAGAGGATACGACCCAAAAAACTACACAAAAAAATGAGAAGAGGAACACGCCTTGCGGATTTCAACACACACTTATCTTGGTCCTAAAAATTCTTCATAACTGCAGTCTTCAATGAACATCATTCACACACTTCACAAATTTAAAATAGGCCAGCCTTAAGTAAGAAAACATGAAACATGAAGTATGTTGGCCTTCACAATATTGGTGGTACACATGAATGATAAAGCATTACTTGCACTTCTACCAGATGAGTCAACATGAACCATACAACACCTTCAAACAATCCTTAAACTCTGTGTAATATTGAGCTTGTGGCACACACTCTCAACATACCTTAGTCGGGCAGGAAAAAGCATAACCCAATAGAAAATCCATTCTGGACTACAACTAGTTCTAGAGAATCTAGACAACACCTTATAGAGCAACAAAACACATCACATGATATTCAAGAACATTTTCATACATCCCTTTCACAACTTCATGCATCAACAAGTTGGCGCAAGCAAATAAACAATGAAACTAGTCACCAGATAACATAGTCCTATACTCTGTCATCTTCAAATTTCTTTATGGAAGGACTAATGAAATGAAACTTTGGATATACCATCTTCACAACATGTTGAACTTATGTTTTAAACCACATGACCATATCTACAATCATGGAAGAATGCAAAGCCAAACTTTGAAAACACCAACACAGGATCAACACAATCTTCAAATTGTCACTCACAAAAGAATCTTCCTGGAACCCAAATGAACTAAAACTTGGATCACACATGCCCTGACACATCATGAAGCTATCTTCCAAATTGTAGGAGCAAAGCATCACCAATGGATAAATGTAGAGCATTTCTTAGAAACTCTGGAAACTAAAAAACCAGAATGCAACTCTCTTTTGACATCAACAACTATCTTTTTACATCAATGACAACCAAATTGCAACATCTAGCACTAAAAGGGAGGGTGTTTTGGACCTTATGAATCTTTTTTGAGATAATATTGTCTCTATATGTGTAATTCCAAAAAGTGTATACTTTTCTTGATATGGGAATAATTGATGACAAATTGGACTTAATGAGGCCTTGATTTGGTGTTGTAAGGTGTTGTAACACATCTTCACACTTTTCTAGGACCATAGTGTTATAATTAACCTAAATAACCTTACAAAGACCTATTTCAAAGTGTTGTAAATTATTGTAACAAACTTTCATACTTTCCTAGGCTTGTCATCAAAATTTACACCTTTCTTATGCTTTAAATGGCCCCTTTATACACTTACATGCCTTAATTAAGTGTCTTGTTGAAGAAGAACCTAATAAACAACATTTAATACATCTTAATCTCTGACATCCACTCAAAATTTCCCAGGTGGAATAAGTCACCACCTTGGGCGACTTAGTCCCATTTGGCTCAAAAATAAAAATAAAAATAAATTTCTTTTGAGTTTTTATTCCTTAAGACCTAAGGTCGGCCTATGATGAGGTATTTCCAGGAATGAAGGAATAATTGTGTTTAAATATGGGGTTTTCCCTCTCATTTTAAAGTAACTCATCTTAATTCATAACTCATTATCATTCTTTCATCATTCATCATGTTCTCAAGTCAAGCAAGCTAGGGTTATATCATTGCAAGTCATCAAGATAGCTTCCTAGGACATTCTAGGGTAGATTATTCATATTTTGTTGTAGAAATTCAAGATAAATAATCATGGAAAGGTACTAAATCCATTTTTGCATGCTTCATTACATTATTTCTTAATTTGGTTTAATTACCTAAAAAGGGGTTTGACCAAGGTATACCCCCATGCCCTAACAATCAATGTTTTCTCCTTCTATCTTTGTGTGTTTGCAGATTTAGGAATCTTTAAGGGCTTGAAGATCATTAAAGAAAACATTGAAGACTTTTATAAGGCATCTCATTGTTGACTAGGGAAAAAACCTACATAAAAATGCATCCATAGGCCAAATTCTGCAGTTTCAGGTCCGAATACTTAGAGGGGTAGAAAGTGCAGGTTGAGATCTTCTGTTTCCATTTTCAAAATTTCAGAGATTCAGAAGTGGACTAAGTCACCACTAGTGGTGGATTAGTCCCATTGAACTTTTTTTTTGGAGATTTTTGTAGATTTGGATACCCATTTGGCCGGAATGGGTTTTTGAGCAGTTTTCTCAAAACTGGGACTAAGTTGCACAACTTGGCATAAGTGTCCCAATTGACTTCTGCAATAGTTTCATCAGGATTCCAGACCTTCATTCCATCCTTTTTCAACCTCCAGGTGCATCTGTCTGATTCTATTTTGTCATTTCATCTTTTACTTGCATTTTTAGGCATTTTTGCATATCACAATTTGTTTTCCAGCACTTTGTATTTCTTAGGTTTTACATTAATAATCATCTTTATTTTTTAGTTTATTGCACTTAGGAAATTAAATTTAGACACATTTCATCCCTCATTACATTAATCTTGAGTGTAGACATTAACATTTTGGCCCATCTCTCCCCTTTTAGGTGAAAAACCCTAGAAGAGTTAGAGAGCATTAAGGTGCAAAAATCATTGTTTACAATATGTAATATGTGGGATGCGAAGTATTGCATAATGTCAAAAAAAATGATATATAATAAAACTCATTGATATAAATTATTTTAAATTGTGTCATTTAGGTTTGTGTAGCACTATACACAAGATCTTTAATGTGGGTTTTATTTGGCACAATGTGATTCTAGTGTATTCAACATAAGAACTTAATCACCAAAGTGAAGCTACAAGGACTCCATGTACTTATAGACTTGGATTTTTTAACAATGAATCTAAGGAATATATGTTTGTTGTACTATGTAGTATACTGTGGATGTTGTATTTTTAGTTTCACCCATAGAATGTCCTTTTCCCACTCATTCCACAAAAAAATGAATTTTTAGTGTGTGAGAGATGAAAGAGGGAGGAAAAAGACATGAAGAGACTAACTTGTTTATATATTTGAATTAAATGCTACTAGAATATAGTCTTGTGACAAATTGATGGTCAACTTTGCAATGGGAAAGAATGGTCTAGATGAGTATACTTTCTTGAGAATTGTTTTGGTCTACAATTGGAAAGTACATATGTTGGACTACTTTATGATCTACCATTTGGATAGAGAACTTGAGGCTCAAAAAATTTCATTATAGGTAGGATGTTGCTAATGGTCACCAACCAATAATATATGAAGCACTATTTTTTAGCAACAAGGTTCCTTTAGGAAAGTATGATCAATGTTTTCATTGGGAATAGTTAGACCTCATAGGATAGGAAGCCAAAATATAGTTGGATAGCACATTTTTTCAAAGAATCTACATTAGGGTGATATCAAGAATAAAAATACAAGAATTTAGATCATGTGATAGAAACTAGCACCACTAGTGATAAGTTTGAGTCACCATAGGTGGTTTCATTCATCTTGAGAGGTTGATGAAGAACCTTTTTCATCTAGAGTGGTTATAAAAAATATATAATTTATTGGGGATTTATTAGCTCTAAACTTTCTTCTTCTGGTATTTTTGTGAAGAAAATGAGATAATTACGATGATTGGAGGGTAAGTGCAAGAAAATGGGTCCACATTGAGGAAGAAAATATACAATATCAATGACAACTTTATTTTCAATATTTTTTTGATGAAATTAATACCATTACAGATGAGAATATATAGTTTTCAAATATGTAAATTTTTTAATTTTAAATGTAATTATTTCTTTATTAGTTTTTAAACACAAAATCTCATGATCTTGAAATGAAATATATTTCTTTTTTTAATAAATTTTATTTTTATTTTTAATGTGACCAATCTAGGAATCTTTCTATACACACTAAAAAAAACATGTTATAATTATTTTAGGCCAAATTGTATGGGTCATACATGAGCAGTTTCAATTTTATACCTTAATATTACTAAATAAGGATATTACATATATATAATGGATACTAAACATATTTTTTAATCATAATATGGATCTTTCCATTAAATAATTTAAAGAATACTTTTATTTACTATTAGGCGGGCCATACATGTGTATGTGTTGGCCTCCAACATAGTCTATTTAAAAACCACTTTTGTGCATTCCTTACTTAACTAGTCTTTATTATTTAGGTATTAAAATATTAAATATTTGAAAATTAGAAATAAAATCATACATTTAATATTTTAGACAATTTTAATAGTCTAAATATAAGTGTTTCAAAATTTAGCCTTGAAAAGGAGGAAAGTAGGTGAACCAATATGGAACAAATTGATGAATGAATTTCTCCCTAATTTCATTCAATATGTGTGCTATGATGTGCAAATGAGTAACATAAATCAAATCTAACCCAACTACTAGTCAAAAGGAAGATTTGAAAACGGTCAAATGTGGTGTACCTTTCACCAAAAGTGCTTTTTCAAACCTAATTAACTCATTTTCCCTATAGAAAATGGGTCCTAGCTAGGGTTACAAAAAATCAGTTTATGGCTTTAGTTCTTCACTGTCTGCACTCCCAGATTCTAGTCGAGCACTATCAAAAATCAAAAAATAAAACTTGTAGCCTAGTTTATGTGATTTTTCAAGAGAGGTGACAACTTTGCAACTTTTTCCATTTTTTCTTTCCAATTGATCTTCAACATAAAACCTGCAAACACACATCAAAGAGAGAAAAATATTGTTTTGTTAGGGAATAGGGGTTTTCCTTAGTCAAACTCCGTTTTGGTAATTAAACCTTGAAATGAAATGAAACATGAAAGGAATGATGAATGAACAAATGCAATGTCACAACTCACCATGTACCTTAATTAGAACCTTGGATTGTATATTTTCAAACTAGCATGAAGTGGCCTCAATGAATGCAGATCTTGATCATGAAACTTGATTAGAAACAATGCCTTTGAATGCCTGATTAGATCTTAAATGCTACATAAACACATTATCTTAAACAACATGCATGATGCAATACATCTTTGACATGACAATGGAATCTTGATTGCTGCAAAATTCTTCTACAAATCTTCCCTTGAATGCCTTAGGAATGCTTTTGAATTCTCTCTCAATGCTCTTGTGAAATCTTAGGATGCTTGAATCAAAATTACTAGGTGAAACATAGTGAAATGACCTCTTATTTATACATATGTTAACATTAATTTCCAAAATTCAAATATCACAATCTGACATTGAATTATAGTTTGAAATCATTAAAATACTAGGCCAAAAACATATTTCAAAGAGGGATCCTAGGTCTAAGTGAGGACCCATTCACCATGTGGCGATTGGGTCCTAGGCCACTCACCTAGGACACACTTCAGGCAGTGTTAAATGTTATGTAAAAATAGGGTCCTAGGATCTAGTGAGGACCCATTCGCCACATGGAAAATGGGTCCTAGTTCATCCACCTAGGACACACACTTTCCAAAATTAAGTGTTGTATAATAGCATTTATGAATGTCGGGTTTTATCTCTCAGAATTTGCAATTAATTAGGCTTGGATTTGAATTAAAGGGGCCAATTAAGGTAAATTAACCTCAATTAATTAATAAAGCCCTAGATTAATGTGCAAGTGTAAAATTACACTTTACAACACCCTAAATAAGGAACAATTAAGTCCATTTTATTAAAAAGGGCCCTAAACTTAATGTGAATGTGTAAAACACATTACAACACTAAATCAAGGCAACATTAGGCTCATTTTAATATTAATTATTCCCAAATTAAGCGAAAAAGGGATACTTTTTCCATTAATACAAGTCTAAGTGCAACAATTTTTTTTTAAAAGAAAAAAAACTATTTGTAGCCATGTTCTAACCCCATCACTTTGTACTCACCCTATAACTTGGAAACATATTTTATTATAGGAAACATGAGACTCACCTTTAATATTTGATACAAATATTATAATTTCCACTTGAGCTCAAATAATAATATTTTTATAGCAACAAGATTATGGAGTAGTACTAATGGAAATAAGTTAATGTACATTAAGTTATTTATAAATGGAAGTTTTATAGAAGAATAAATACATGAAACAATAGAGGATGCAAATACCATGAAGAGTATGTTGTCCTTCATTCATTGATATTGTGTGAATTGACAATATATATAGGTGATGGTGGGAATGTATGTTCTCATGATTAGGTAGGAAGAATGCATTTACTTGATCTTCTAGAGCACCATAAAGTACAACCAAACTAGGTTGAATAATGTGATAGGTTTATATTTGATACTAGTTTATATTTGTATAGTAGTTATTTATACATTATTTTTTTAGCTTATTCTTTTACAATATGTTAAAAAGTGTCATGTGTGAGGTATTCTTCTCAAGTGCCCAAGGTTGTGACACATGTTGGATTTATATGGTGCTAGTTGGTTGGCATGAACATGTGGAGTAGAGATGAATATTTGTTGGATGTGTATATATTTTTTAACTAAAGATATTGGTGTAGGTATATGTGTTTCCTATGTACATTTTTTTAATAATACATAAGGATTTTAGAAGTTGACAATACTATTGTTAAAGTAGAAGTGAAACCCTTGAAGTTGTGTGACATGACTAAGGAGTGGGCATGCAGTTGTCTTAAATTGAGTTATTAGAAATAATGATTGTGAAAATACATGTAAAATATTTTTTCTAGATTGTCTCATTCATGCACAAAGCATCTTGGAGAAATGTTGTACATAAAATGAAGTTTTATAGCATGAGAAAATATTATGGCGATATAATGTAAATGAGTGTGAATTTTTTCAATTTTCATATGCATCAACTCAAGTTTACTAGAAAATAGAAAATAAATGTGATAATTAAATAAAAATATTATAAATTACACTTTTTCTAAAATCTTACTTCAGGGTATGGTCATGCAAAAAATTCTTGTTTTATTTTAATGTTGAAACCTTCCCCAAATCAAATTTTTTATTGAAAAATTGGTGTTCAAGAGTTGAAGGGTCAATGAAGTTCCTTAATTCAAAGTTACCTTTAGTTGAAGGCCCTTTCTTATGATTTTTTTGTGTACGCAATATTTTGAAATGGAAGAGAGGACCTCTATAATTTGAACCCACCTAACCAAACCTTCTTTACATGTGGTAGGTGTTTTACCTTTGAATAAAGGTTTTTATTTGAAGGTGTTATATTATTTTTGCCTTATAGGACTCATTTTGGTGAGATCTTACATAAGTGGGAGAGATATTTATGATTCCAACCATGAGTGGATATCATTTGAGGAAGAACCATGATAGAATCACAAACCAATCTTATTAAAATTAAATATTACTCTAGGATTAGGAAGGATACATGAGTGCATGTTTCAAGTGTAAGTTCATCAAGAGATTTCTAGTGTAAATGGAGTAAAATATTGCATTACCACCTTAAATATTTTTTCATAGGATGAATGAATTCCTATTATCGTGGAATGAATAAGGGAGGTATGAGGAATATAATATTTTAGAGAAGTATAGAGAAATTGAAGCATATTCCCAAGAAATTAGTAGGTTGGAGTCGAGTTGAGTTTCTAAAACACGGAGGATGTAATCCCCAAACTTCTCTTCTATTATTATGTTTTTGTGGGTAAGTATAGGTGGGACCAATAACTTCATAAAAAATTAAAACCTCTCAAACTCTATAAAAACTATTAAAATAAACAAATTACTAGATATAATATAATAGTGATTATATTAAAAAATATATATTTAAAAATGTTATATAATTTTTCTATTTATCACTAATATATAAACATAAAAAATATTTTTTGAATATAATTCAATATAACTTTCAAAAATAAAACCATGATTAGAACTGTAGAACCAACAAATAGACTACTAATTTCTATAAACTTAAATAAAGTAAATAAAATAGTATCTTTACTATACACAAATAATGTATATTATAGAAATGTTTTGCTATTGTAATTATATACACACTTAAATTATAATATTAAAACGATAAAAAATAAAAAATATAATACTAAAACTAATTATAAATATTATTTCATAAGTTAGTCCATTATCAATAAGCTTGTAATAACTGTTAAACCTCTCAATTTAAAACATCTCATAAGGTAGTTTTTGTATTGTGTTAAGAATGATAAAGTATTGGTTATAGTCAAAGACTAGTAAAAGAATACACCATTGAAAAACAATAATAGATCAATATTGAGCTTTTATAACTCAATTCAAATGCACAATTTCAAAAATAGTTCATAAACAACTTTCCATTATATAAAATTAAGAATAATCACTATACATTTAGATATACAAAAGAAATATGAGAGTATTGGTGTAAATAGGTATTTTACCTAACTAGTTAATTAGTGGGTCCTATTTACATGTTTACTTAGGTACAAAAGGGAATCTTTATAGAACGTGTTATTTGTCATTACATCTTATCTTATCTTTTGACATTTAATACTCATTTCCTAAGTAATTTAATATTATTGAGGTAGTTGTCAAATTGTACAAGATTAAGCCACATGTCATGATCTTGTCTAATCCTATCTCACAATTTTCCTTTATAAGAAAGTCATCATATGTACATTACATACTCAATCTAGCAATCTTGCATCCATAATCATAGCATGATATTCTTTCCATTTCTCTCTTGTGGAAGTTATTTTTGTCTTGTAGGTGTCCAAGGGTGTTGGAAGTTCACCATGAAATCCTACATGGTAGCAGAGCTCCAATGTTGCAAATTCCCTCTTAGATTTGAGTGATTCATCTTGGCTTAAACATTTTGCGTATTTTGGGGTTTCAAGGACCTCACAGTTGAATCCCCGACATCAAAGAATGTCAATTTTGGCTTTTATTTCATCAAATTTTATTATGTTTTGTTTGATCTACAAGGGTTTCAAGTAGGGTTAAAGTTGCCAGGTTTGGGAGGTAGCTGATTTTTTGGAGCACTTTGGGCCAAGATAAATTCTACCATTATGTCTAGAAGGCTTGAAAACTTAAGGATCAACTATCAAATAGTCAAATTTGGACACTTTATTCTAGGGGTATCAGGCAAATTTTTAGTCTTGTTGCCATTTTCATATAGTCATACAAATCCATACCTGATTGTATCGTATGGTTTGAAAGAATCAAATTTTGCAGTTGGTTGGCTAGGTGGAATATTCATATTTTGAAGGTTATGTCTTCTTGTGTCATCATTGTACTTGGTTGCATCATCTCTGAGTACTGTTCAATCACATCGTATGAATATTGCAAGTTTTTAATTAATAAAAAAAATATTTAATTTTTTGCCTATGTTGGTTCATTTGTTTAAAGGCATAAGGCTTGATCATAGGGTTATTCACCTTGGCCTCACTATAGTGGAAGGGTTGAATGCTCATGCAGTGTGGCCTACGACCCACCCCCTTAGTGTTCTACCCTAGTGGCACCTCTACCGCTAGGAGCAATGTTTTAATTTTATTTTTTATAGCACTAGTTGTATGGGTGCTCGGGGCTCGATGACCCAAATTTGGCCCCCTAATGCTCAAATTGGGAATGCTTTTTCAAATGTCCATAAATTTTAGCCACTGTGTCAAATTAAAAAAAAAGATATCGAAAAAGATGGCTCAACGTACTTTGCAGTGGTGAAGGAATTTTTTCTAGATTCTTTTGTTTGGTGCTAGTATTTGTTGTTTGAATTAAGATTTTTTTTTTGGTCCTAAGATCATAACTTTTTTCCACAATATTTTTTTTTGTGATTCGTACAACATTGGAAAAGTATCGAGGAGCTCTATCAAACCATCTATGATTTTTTTAGGTTTAGCCTCAAGTATCTTTTATTCAGATTTGTACGTATTCACATTCTGGTTGATCACTTGGACATAATATCACTTGGGAAGGTGCATTGTGATTCTTGCACTTCATTTCCATTATAAAAAAAATGATCTATCTTTTGTCGCTTCATTTAGATTCCAAGGTTGCTCCATATAAAGAGTTTTCCAATGTTCCTTGGCATTGCGACAACTATTGATTTATCATGTGATTCTAGAATTTCTCTAGCAATCATGAGTTTCTAGCATCATAATCATCTTGTCCTTTGTTGCTTGGATTAAGGTTCTAATGTTACTCCACTAGTGTACTTCCAGTGTTTTTTTGCAACATGTTATATCATTGAGGGGGACTACATGGTCTCTCTTCTTCTCTCTTATAGGGGATCTTTTTCGTTACATTGGGTTTTGTCCCTCCCATTCATGATTAACAATATCTTGTTTTTATCTTCTTTTGGGAAGGACTTTTGTCCCATTGAGTTTTCTCCTTTTTTCTATTTATGAGGGATTGCATTTATACATGGGTACCTAATATGGTCTTGTAGCTGGGACCCATCTTTTGCATCTTTGCATCATTTGCATAATAATCTACTCCCTAAGTTGTACTTAAGGGGGGGATGGTGTAAAAGGGTATTTTGCCTAACTAGTTAATTAGTGGCTCCTATTTACATGTTAAGTTTACTTAGGTCCTACGAGGGAATCTTTCTAGAAGGTGTTAGTTGTCATTATGTCTTATCTTTTGATATTTAATACTCGTGTCCTAAGTCATCTAATATTTTTGAGGTAGTTGTCTCATTATGTAGGATTAAGACACATGTCGTGATCTTGTCTAATACCATTTCACAACTTGAATTTATAATAAATTCATCATATGTACACTACACATTCAATCTGACAATCTTGCATCCATAATCATAGTATGATATTTTTGTCATTTCTCTCTTTTGGAAGTTATTTTTTCTTGTAGGTGATCCTAGGGTGATGAGAGTTCACCATCAACTTCTACAAAGAGAAATAGAACCATGAATTTTTTGATAGATCATACTATCTACTACCACAACCATTCTTAATGCACTTAAATTTCTAGTGATAAAAGCATTGTGCCTTTCTCTATAGTTGTGGAGTGGAAGAAAAAGAGCTATGGTTTGCATCTTGAGATTGTGCAAAAAATGCACTTTTTAAAATCTTATAAGAAACTCCACTGTTTTATTCATGTCATCCTTTCTTTTGTAACATGTATGAACTAACTTTGTCAAATGTCAAAGTCTAGGATTTTTCTAAAATATTTAGACTCCAAAAAAGTTTCATAAGAGGGTGATAGGGTAAAATTTCACAATTAATGTTTTTCATTTTAAAATGATATAAACTAATGAAATGTATAATTATTAATATAACTTATATTTATAATTTTTATTTATTTTTAAATATTTGAATATATTTATTTATAAATTTAAGAATAGAATTTTAATTGATAATATTTTTTGAAAAATGCGAGGTCTATGAGACATAAAAAAAATATTTTTTTTTCTAGTTTTTTTTAAGATCTATTGCATGGAATATATATATATATATATATATATATATATATATATATATTATGTTTGATTTGTTGGGATTAAGGTGCCTCAACCTTAGAGTCCTAATATTGATTAATTTAATGTATTATTCTATTTATTTGTATTATTTAATTACCTATGGTGTCATGTCATAAATTGGGACCCACTGGCTAGGTGGCATCCCCGTTGGAAGTGACTAGATGACACATCATCATCTCAAGTGGACATAGGCATCCCAATTTGGAATATTTTATTTATGGAAGATTATATGACATGTCATAAGGCATCTTTATGCATGGAGAGAGTTGGCACCCATGTTGGGTTATGACAAGTTGTAAGAGAATTGAATACTTTGGTTAGTTATGATGAATTCACTTACAAATTTTATGATGGATCTTGTGGCAGATTTTATGGCAGATTTATAACAGATTTTATGATAGTTGTAACACATCTATCATAGGATATTTTGAGCACATTTTGGGCACCCAATCTTGGAGAGAGAATATTGCATGTTATGATGGTTGTAAAGGAATATCGTACATGTGTCCAAATGCATGTCTATGGCATGGGATATTGTGCCATGTGTATTTGGACACCCATCCTCCTCTAGATGCTTCTCTTGGCTTGTATTCTCTATATATTGTATTCCTTGCATTATAGAATGCATAATTTATTTTCAGGTAACAAAGTGCTACCAGATTCACTCCAGAACAGGTGTTTGTTTTGAAGAACTTGTTGAAGAAGCTTTATACTCGGAGTTGCATTGTAACCTCTATTTGATTTAATATAGTAGTACTGTGCTTTTGCGGGGTGGGATTTTTTACCCAAAATGGTTTTCCCCACATATATCTGGTGGTTTTTTTTATGTGTTCTTGCTATTCTATCTCATTCTTTCTATGCATTTTCTCCTTACTGTAACTGTATAAGGTGTTATAAGGAAAAATTTTGTAACTCTTCCCTACTTAGATTAGTGTAGGAAGCTATTTCCACTCACTCAACTTCCTTTTAGTTGGTATTAGAGCCTTGCCAGCCTTGATTCCTTTGTTGGGTTAGAAGTGTTTTTTGAGTTGATCTTTTTTTTAGTTTTGTAGAAATGTATTTCATGATATTGTTGTAGGAAAGAGATGGAAAACACATCTGAGAGGATTGAGATGGAGAAGTTTAACAGTGCTAACTTTGAGATTTAGAAGCTCAAGATGGAAGATATGCTTGTAGATGTGATCTATGGGTTGCAATTTTTGGAGCCAAATAGTCAGGAATGAAACAAGAAGACTAAGAGCTCATGGATTAGAAAGCCAAGGGTCTCATTAGACTCTGCTTGGATGATTCCATTCTATTGAATGTTCATGAAGAGAAGACTGCTGCTTCTCTGTGGAAGAAAATTGGAGATATTTATCAGGATAGATCCCTGGTAAGCAAGCTAAATTCTTGAGAAAGAAGATGTATTCAAAGAAGATGGAAGATGGAGGATCGGTGGTAGATCACCTAAATTCCTTTAACATGTTGATTTCTCAATTGGGTTTCATTGGAGATAAGATTAATGAACAAGACTATTGCATGCTCCTGTTGTGTTCATTTCTAGACTCATGGGATCACCTAGTGATGGCTATTGGAAGCACAACAACCACTTTCAATATGGATGAGGTGGTTGCTTTGTTGTTATCTAAAGAGATACAAAGAAAGTCTTCTGAGATGGCCAAGGAGGCCCTTGCTATTCATGGAAGACTGAAGGAGAAAGGTAAAAAGAAGGACAAGAAATCTAAGTCAAATTATCTAGGTAGATCTACATCTCATGGTAAGAATTCCAAGGAAAAATTTTAGAATTGGAGTGAAAGCGGTCACTTTCAAAAAGTTTGCAAGAAGGAGGAGGAGAAGAAAAACAAGTCTTTCTTTGATTCAAAAGCAAAAGCATTTGTTATAGCCTTGACAACCTATGCATCAAAAAATGTGTGGTTGATATATTTGGGTACATCTTTTCACATGACCTCTCATAGAGGTTGGTTTTTGAAGTATGAAGAGTACGATGGAAGAAAGGTGTACCTGGGTGATAACTCCCACCTGAAGATTGTTGTTTGTGGAAGATTCAAAATTAGATTTCCTGATGGAAGAGTGAAGGGGATTGATGGTGTCTTGCATATCTTGGGTTTGGCATGAAACCTAATTTCTATAATTAAACCAAATGATTCAAGAGTGCAATTTGTTTTCTTTGGTGGAGGATGAAAGATGGAAAGAGGAGCTATGGTGTTGGCTAAGGGTGTTCAAGTTGGCACTATGTACAAGCTAGATGCATGCACATTATAGTGTAATAGTTTTTTTGATATGCCGAAGAAGAGACCTTTGGATTCTTCATCCTCACCATCAGATCATGCAGTGAAGAAGTGTGTTGCAACATCTGATGGTCATGCATTTTGGGTACCTAAGGGTTCTCATTCCATGTAAATGAAGCTTTATGTAGAGAAGACAATGTTATGACACTAATGACTTAGTCACATTGGTGAGAAGGGTCTTAAAATGCAAAAAAGTAAGATCCTTGTTGAAGGCCTTGATGATTGTAATCTCGAGTTCAAATTTTACAAACATTGTGTTTATGGAAAACAACACTGTGTTTCTTGTTACTCTAGTTCTCACAAGTCTTCTAGGGTTTTGGACTATGTTCATTCAAATGTTTTTGGTCTTATGAATGTTCCTTCACTATAAAAATCTATATATTTTGTTTCTTTCGTAGATGATTATAGTAGGAAATTCATTTATTTTCTCAGAAGTAAAGCTGAAGTATTTAGTTAGTTTAAGGAGTTTAAGGCCTTGGTAGAAAATAAGTAGAAAGATTAAGTGTTTGAGGACTGAAAATGGTGGTGAGATAAGTTCTTTTATAAAAAGCATGGGATTGAGAGACATAAGACCTCCGTACACTCCATAGCAAAATAGAGTTGTATGAACAAAAAGTTGATGGAGAGGGCTAGGAGTATGTTGAGTGGTGCTGGCCTTGTTTTGGCTAAAGTGGTAGACACTGCATGTTATTTGATCAACATATCTACATCAGTGCTTATCACCATGAAGACATGGTCTAGGAAAAATCCTTTGATTAGACATCTCAGAGTATTTTGTTGTGAAGCTTATGCTCATGTTCCAATTGAGAAGAGGTCAAAGTTGGAGAACAAGGGAGTTAAGTGTATCTTTATTAGCTATGGTGTTAGTGTGAATGGGTACAAGCTTTGGGATCTAGAAGCTTAAAAGGTTCTCTACAAAAGAAGTGTGATTTTTAGAGAGATGAAACCTTCCACTATTGAGCTATAGCTAGAGAAAGAGGAGAAACAAAATAAGGAGGTAGTTAAAATTCCACATACTATGAAGAAAGATGAAAGTATGCACTCTTGTTGGACCTGATGATGAGGAGAGCTCAAGAAACTCAAAAATTTCTAAAGAAGAACCTCAACCTCAGCCATTGAGGAGGTCTACATGAGTTAGGTGACAATAAAAAAGGTTTGGTTATTCATTATTGGATTCTAGTTGCATTTGTGCTTTGATTGCTAACACTGATGAGCCTAGGCCTGTTAGAGAGGCTATGGGAATGAGTGATGTGGATTCTTAGATGAAATCCATGGACGAGGATATGGATACATTAAAGAAAAATAAGACTTGGGATCTGGTACCTTTTCTTGTTGGATGTAAACTTGTTGGTTGTAAATGGGTTTTCAAGAAAAAGTGTGTTCCTAATGATAGTGTTGAGAAGCATATGGCCTGGTTGGTCACTAAGGGGTTTTCATAGGTGGAGGGAATTTATTATGGGGAGATATTCTCTCCTATTGTGGCGTTGACATCTATCTAGCTCCTATTATCACTTGTAGCAACACATGATTTAGAAGTCAAACAGATGGATGTGAAAACATCATTATTTCATGGTGACTTGGAGGAAGAGATTTACATGTCACAACCACAACATTTCATTGAAAAAGGTGTTATTCATAAAATTTTCCTTAACTTCTATTTGGGATGCTATCTTTCTTTCTGCCTAAGTCCTATACCCAATCTATGTTTGAGTGGTCTTTTGTTGTTTCCTTTGAACTTGGGTGAGGTTTTTGTAAGTTGATCAAACCTTTTACCTTATCGACTACCTTATTTGTCCTTCACTAGGTGGTGTTTTTTTTTTCCTACCACATTCAAACTTTCTTTTTCGCCAAGTGAATGCACAAATATTGGGAAACCGTTTGATGAGTCATAAGTCAAAATTTAGAAACTTCACCCACAAGTTATGCCTCGAGCGACATTCTTTAGTTTATCCCAAACCTGGGCAGGGTTTTATTAGGTTTTGTGAACCACCACTTTTGCCATCTAACAAGAGTTTTTATCGATTGACCCAATTTTAACCAATCTAATCACCTAACTAATGCATTATACAATAGAGAACTGGAAATTTCCAAGCATGATATGAAAAAGAAATAGTGGAGCTATACATGTAAAAACACAAATAGTACCAAAAGAGATATTTTATTT
The DNA here is from genome assembly GCA_007258455.2 of Sequoia sempervirens. NCBI lineage: Eukaryota > Viridiplantae > Streptophyta > Pinopsida > Cupressales > Cupressaceae > Sequoia > Sequoia sempervirens. The sequence goes on along the minus strand of VDFB02376367.1, from coordinate 142,255 downwards.
ATATATGTAAACATTTTTACATCATACTGGCATAGCCAAAATCGCTTGGTTCAATTGCAAAAACTCAGGTGGCAGACACAAAAAGAGGAAAAATAAAATAAATTTTATTTCAGGTGCACAAGGTGAACATCAGAACATAGATGCCCTCAATAATAATTTGCAGGCGTTCAATTTGAGTCAGTGATAGAAGGTTTTCATGTGACTAGAGGAATTGAACAAATAGTCCCATGTCATTCCTCACTACTCTAGTGCGCAGCAAAGTCACAACCTCCTCCAGAGTCTCATCCTGGATAGTAGATGCAATGCAGATGGCATCAGCGATCAACCTAGTTTGGGGATAATAGCTAAGTCCATTAATTGCCACCTTGACATGATGATGGAATTTAGGTTTCACCAGGTGCTCCAGTGCTCTCATGCCCTAGTCCCGATGGCTAGAAGTCCTAATGACTATGTAGATGAAGCACTCCAGCATAGTAGTGTTGTGCACATAGGCTTGGCTAAGAAACGCCTCACCAAGGATACTCTAGAGCACTTCTTCCTCCACTTCACTCTGTACCATGAAGACCTCTTCCAGCTGATTAGAAATGTGCCTGAATAATGAACTACATTCGATTTCCTCCAGGATAATGTAGTCACTAGGAGAATTTCCATCACTTTGTGAGCTTGCCATGTTGGATGCAATTGATGGTGGAAGAAAGGTGACACTGGTTGAATTTCTAGAGTCACAGTTAGACATGAGTGTATTCTTCCAAGCTTGACAAGATGCTAATTTAATTCACATTTAAGGCTGGCTTGCATCAATTTGAATCATAATTTCTTATTAGGAAGCTCATACGCTCCACTACTTGATATTCTTATGTGTTGCATTAAAGGTTGCTGGAATGATTGGTCCTTTGGTAGTTGTTGGGTTTACGATCAATTTTCTTTGTCGATACCTATTCCCTTGCAAAATTCCCATTATTCTGACCAACTCCTCGAGGAACATTTGGAATACAAGAAGTTGCTATTTTAGTAACGACTTTGGTACCTACCATAGGTTAGAGAATTACTATAAATTTGAAATTAAAAAGGATAGAAAGGACTTTTTTTGCATACAAAAGAAGGTGTTATCAAGAAGAAATAACATTTATTGCATACTATAATAGCTCGTAATCAGTGTGTTATCAATTAAATGATACTTGTATGCTAATCTTGGTATTATGCATACAATATAGTTGTATCTCCTTTGAAAGATGAGCTATATGTTATTTATTTATTGTAGTCTGGTTTACCTTCATTAGTTTGATTTGATAGTCATGAATTTTCAATCTTTGCATTGATTATGAATGGTTGTGTTCTCTGCTGCCACATTAGTTTCATACTTATGAGCTAGTGTTAGTCACCCTATTTTCTTTTTTGTTAAAAACATACATCATTTTCTTAGGATTAGGTTAATTCGTTGAAAATCTAGTGAGGGAGTTGTACCTCAAAAAAATTCAGAGAAAATCCACAAATGCAATTGTGGACTTTTTAGAGCTGTTAGCGGATTTTAATCAGTGCCAAATCCGGGTTTAGAGTCATTGCTCATTTTATCTATCAAGAGTCAATCCATTCTCTAACAGATTTTTGGTGACTCCGCTGGGGATATTTAGCTAGAAGTCTGACAATTTCCATCATGTCATGCATCAAGATGGTACTTCCTCATAATAATGTATTTCCTATTTTGCAGCTAGACTTAGATTGGGTTGGAGTAGAGCAACAAGATATCATATCGCAATTAAATAGACTCGCGTGGAGATATATTAGGAGTGCAAAAAATTATATGCAAGTAAATTATGTCTTGGAAGAAAAGGAGGAATGTGCCCAATGACCACTTGTACTTGTGATTGAGCGACCCCCAAGGCTGATATTTGAATACTACGATGACCCTCCTCATTAGCATAATCGTTAGCCAAATCCACCACTACGTCAACCAAGGGACCCACCTGCATATCGGCCTTAGAATCCACCTCCGGCTTGTCCACCACAATAATTTTTCATTCCTTAATTTTACTCCAACTGAGTTGGTGACTCTATCTATTTGTTTATGGTTTTGAATCTCTGGTGCAACCAAGTTAGCCCCCTTGCTTTATCACAATATCATGATCTACCACAAGGATCCCAGAAGGGGTTCCCTAAGTTCTTTGGTCAAGATGAGCAAGATCCGGAGGACCATATTTTAGCTATGATGGTTGTGAATGCAATTTTAGGAATCTAAGATGAAGATGTGTTTGTAAGGGTTTTTATTGACAGTCCGATCGAGAAAGCAGCAATATGGTTTAGAGGGCTTGAAAAGGGGAGCATCATCAGGTGGAATGTTTTTAAGACAAAATTTCTTCAACGCTACGGAACCCTAATTAATGTTGCAGCTACCCTATGTCTTTTCTTTCAGATCATGAAGGACAAAGCTGAAACAATGAGAGACTTTGTTTATCATTTCAATAGATCTCTTTGAAAGATTTATGCCCTAGAAAAGTCCAGTGCGGAGATCCAGTATCACATATTCAATTTATTCTCTTGAACTAGACATATAATTAATTTTGAAAAGAGATAAAATTCAAGGGATTGAACAAGTTCAGTTGGAGGCAGTGAAGGTTGAGGATGATTTTATCACTATAGGTAAGTGGAAATTAAGTTCAAGTATGAAGCTTGAAACCAGCTATAAGACATTTCCCAAGCTTCCAGTTGGATGTCACCCTGCTGTAGAAAACATGAGTCTAACAGTTCTTGATGACCTACAACTTCCTAGGGGAAAGCATGACCAACTCTGTGGTGATTTGTTCTTGAAATTATGTACCTCCTTTGAAATCAAAACTGATTATAGTTCATCTAGTGAGGATGAAGATGATGAACTACGGGAAAATCCATCATTAGCTTCAACCCCTTCTTTTGATAAACACTCTCTTTCAGAGGTTGGTTTGAATGACCTGACACTTACCTCTCTTCTTTCTTCGAAATATGAATTTTTTCTCTTTAAAGAAATAGAGAATAGAGACCTATGTTTAATTTTGGAAGGGAATGATGGTTCTAGGGATAATTATCTTTATGGTAAAGAAGTGTGGTCAATGCATTATAACCCTCTTTTTAATTTTAATGAGTTTGAAATGCACGATAATCCCTCTTTTCACAAATTCAGAAAATCGATTAGGGCTAAAAGAGGAATGTTATTCACGAAGAGCTAAAGTTGATCACGACCAAAGGAAAGAAGAGAAGAATAATAATCTCCCACTGAAGGAAGATGAAATGAATGTTCGATCACAAGTGGAGAATAGACCCATTCCTGCCTTGTATCGGTCTATAAACGTAATTTCCCTCCATAAAAATGAAGAGGACAAGGATAGTATTATTTCCAATAGTGATTCTCTAGAGATTGGGAAAGCCTTTGAAGGATGCAAAGTTCAAAAATAATTTGAAACCCAAGGTACCAAAAAGTTATTAAAAGAATGGTATTTTATTTGAAGATGATAATACACATCACACAACTAACGGTGAAAATAAAAATCAGCTCCAAAAGGAAACTAAATTCTTAGACATCTTCCTTTCTAGGTCACAACCTAGCTATAAGGTGTCTAAATTTACTAATGAAATTCTTAAAGGTAGGACAACTATAAATAAGGTAATTGATCATCTCACCTCTGAATCTCTTCATCTTGAAGATAATATTATACAAAGTTCAAATGTCTCCACACAGTCATTAGGGTCAATGTATGGAGTGGGTGAAATTGGAGAAGGGATTTGAAACCCAAGGTGTTATTAGGTGAAGATGATAATACACACACAACTAACGGTGAAAATAAAAATCAGCTCCAAAAGGAAACTAAATTCTTAGACAACAACCTAGCTATAAGGTGTCTAAATTTACTAATGAAATTCTTAAAGCACAACTATACTCACAATCTCTTCATCTTGAAGATAATATTATACAAAGTTCAAATGTCTCCACACAGTCATTAGGGTCAATGTATGGAGTGGGTGAAATTGGAGAAGGGATTGTGATAGGTGAATGGACAGTGGAATCCAATGAGTCTTCTACTGCATATACTACAAATTGGGGTCCTAAACCTTTAGACAATGTAATTGCTTCCACATGCAGGGACCAAGAATTTCCTTTATCTCCTGATTTGTACGTGGGATGTCCAATTCAAGGGCTAGTTTGCTTTTGTTTAGAAAATCAAGAAGAGCAAAGAAGTACAATTGACACTGCCTAGGGAAATTTTAGTGATTTCATGCAAGGCAATGCTGGTATGGGTTGTCTGATAGCTGAAGTGTGTAATGAGGAATGGATTTTAAAGCATAAGTATTTGTAGGATGCTAGTTTTACTTATTTAATGGAAACAGTCACAATTTGGAAGTTGGTTATGCACACATTTTTTGATTACCCAACATTGTTTCACATAGGCAACTACTTCTCCCAGCCTGTTAATGGGTTTGCATGATTATCTTGGGAATCATTTGAGGTAGGGTCTTCCTACCATGTACATAGTTGAGATTTTGTTGTGTTGGTAGTTTAGTTGTTTCCTTCCCTTGCTTTCTTCAATTTTTGGCTTGCTTTCATTCTTTCTTCTTCATACTCCTTGACTCCGTGCCTAATGGAAAAAGATTGGCCAATTCTTATGATTTTGGGTTCATTGCCTTGTCCTTTACAGTCCTTGTCCCTAGCCAGAGCCACTGTTATACATAAAATTTTCCTTAACTTTCTATTCGGGATGCTATCTTTCTTTGCACCTAAGTCCTATACCCAATCTATGTTCGGGTGGTCTTTTGTTGTTGCCTTCGAACTCGGGTGAGGTTTTTGTAAGTTCATCGAACCTCTTACCTTACCAGCCACCTTATTTGTCCTTCATTGGGTAGTGTTTTTTTTTTATACCATGTTCAAACTTTCTTTTTCCCCAAGTGAATGTATGAATGTTGGGAAACAATTTGATGAGTCATAAGTGAAAATTTAGAAACTTCACCTGCAAGTTATGCCTCATGTGACATTCTTTAGTTTATCCCAAACCTGGGCAGGGTTTTATTAGGTTTTGCGAACCGCAACTTTTGCCACCTAAGAAGAGTTTTTATTGATTGACCCAATTTTAACTAGTCTGATCACCTAACTAATGCATTATACAACAGAGAACCAAAAATTTCCATGCATGATATGAACAAGAAGTAATGGAGCCATACATGTAAAAACACAAACAGTACCAAAAGAGATATATTATTTATATATGTAAACGTTTTTACATTGTATTGGCATAGCCAAAATCGCTTGGTTTGATTACAAAAACTCAGGTGGCAGACCCAAAAAGAGGAAAAAGAAAAGACATTTCATCTCAAGTGCACAAGGTGAACATTAGAACACAGACGCCCTCAGTGACAATTTGCAGGCGTTCAATTTGAGCCGGTGATAGTAGGTTTTCATGTGATTGGATGAATTGTATGAATAGTCCCATGTCATTCCTCACTACTCCAGTGCATAGTAGAGCCATGACCTCCTCTAGAGTCTCATCCTAGATAGCAGACACAATGTTGATGGCATCAACTATCAACCCAGTTCAAGGATAATAACTAAGTCCATTAATCACCACCTTGACGCGATGATGGAATTTAGGTTTCACTAGGTGCTTTGGTGCTCTCACACCCCAGTCCCAATGACCAGAAATCCTAATGGCTGTGTAGATGAAGCGCTCCAGCATAGTAGTGTTGTGCACATGGGCTTGGATTAGAAATTCCTCGCCAATAATACTCCAAAGCACTTCTTCCTCCACTTCACTCTGTACCACGAAGACTTCTTTTAGCTGATCAGAAGTGTGCCTAAACAACATACTACATTCGATTTCCTCCAGGATATTGTAGTCACTAGCAGAATTTCCATCACTCTGTGAGCTCTCCATGTTGGATGCAATTGATGGTGGAAGAAAGGCGACACTGGCTGAATTTATGGAGTCACGGTTAGATATGAGTGTATTCTTCCAAGCTTGACAAGATGTTAATTTAATTCACATTTAAGGTTGGCTTGCGTCGATTTGAATCACAATTTATTATCAGGTGGCTCACACATGCCACCGCTTGATATTCTTATGTGTTGCATTAAAGGTTGGTGGAATGATTGGTCCTTTGGCGGCTATTGTTGGGGTTACGACCAGTTTTCTTTGCCGATACCTATTCCCTTGCAAAATTCCCATTATTCTAATGAACTCCCCAATGAACATTTGGAATACAAGAAGTTGCTATTTTAGTAACGGATTTGGTACCTACGGTGATCCCACAATAGTGGTTTACAATTTTTGGCCAAACTGCACATTAAAATTATTATTTTTAATTAATACTTCACATTCGGGCACCTATAGCGGCTAAACCGTGAGGAATTTGAAGATGATGTAAACCAGAGTCTTGTCACATTTTGTTTGTAGATTCTAAAAATATTTTTTTCAAAAATTTTGGAATCAGATTACACTTCTTTTTCCATCTCCCATGAGAACTGTTTTTTTTTAAGAAAACAACATTTTTAAAAAGTGACGCACACCGTATAACGCATAACTTTTTTTCCATGAAGGATAAATTCTAATTCTTTAGAATTTATATTTGTAACTCTGATATCTAGTGCTTCCACTTGGTTAGATAGTTTTTTATTGAATATTTTTTTTAAATCATTTTTCGAAGTCAAACCAGTTACAATTTAGACATAGCACGACCATATAATGCATAATTTTTTTTGTATATATCGAAATTCAATTTATTTTTTGTTCAATCAAGGACTTCAATATCTAGTGCACTCATATTTTTCAATTTTTTTTGATAATCTACTATTTTTCCACATGTGCAGAATAGAGACCTTCATTTTCGATGAAAAACCTATGTTTAATAAAACTTAAAAAACAAATGCATAATGAAACCAAAACATATTAAAATTATATTTGTTGGATAGATCATTCTAAGGACTACCTGATTCCAGTTGGGTTTGTGAAGAATCCTCCATTTTCATTCTCAACCTGAGCTTCGAAGCATAAAAAATTAGGTTTTTTTTTTGTGTTTCAGGGGGAGAATGAGGAATAAGGGGGGGTCGTACAAACCCCTAGGGGTTCGAGCAAACCACCCTTCAATATGCATTTCCTTTTGTTTTTTTGGGTGAGAAATGTGGGCGTAGTAATTAATGGGTTCGCTCAAACCCTAGAATTTGGGCAAACCCCTTTTGCGTTCGGTCAAACTTGTAGGTTCATTTGAACCCCTAAAACTATTTTTTTTGTGATGGGGTCATTTTTTCTCAGTTTTCCTTCCTCCATCAAATTGTAAACCACTATTGTGGCTTCACCCCTACCAAAGGTTGGATCATTACTATAAATTTGAAATTAAAAAGGATAGAAAGGAATTTTTTTGGATACATCGGAAGGTGTTATCGAGAAGAAATAACATTTATTATAGATTGTAATAGCTCGTAATCAGTGTGTTATAAATTAAATGATACTTGTATGTTAATATTGGTATTATGCGTATGATATAGCTGTATCTCCTTTGAAAGATGAGCTATATGTCATTTATTTATTGTAGTCTGGTTTACCTTCATTAGTTTGATTTGATAGTCATGAATTTTCAATCTTTGTGTTGATTATGAATGGCTATGTCCCCTACTACCATGTTAGTTTCATACTTATGAGATAGCGTTAGTCACCTTTTCTTCTTTCTAGTTAAAAGCATACATCATTTTCTTAGGATTAGGTTAAGTCATTGAAAATCTAGTGAGGGAGCAGTCAAGAAAATTAAGAGAAAATCCACAAATGCAATTGTGGACTTTTTGGAGCTGTTAGCAGATTTTAATCAGTGCCAAATCCAGGTTTAGATTCATTGCTTAATTTATCTATCAAAAGTCAATCCATTCACTAACAAAAGGTAAACAAAATTTGGTTTGCAAATTGAAGAAGTCTCTTCATGGTTTTGAAACAGTCTCCTAGAATGTGGTACCAAAAGTTTGATATCTATGTGTTTTCATTGGGATTTCAGAGATCTAAATTTGACCATTGTGTGTATTATAAATCTGATGATGACCACATTCTTAGTATTGTTTTATACGTATATGATGTGTTGTTTATTGGGAATGGTAAAAGTAAGATTTCAGATTTGAAGTTTTAGTTGTCAGTACAATTTGAGATGAAAGACCTAGGTGCATCTAGGTACATTCTAGGAATGGAGATCATGAGAGACAGAGTGAACAAAAAGGTTTGGTTAAGCTAGAGAAATTATGTGAACTTTTTGTTGGAGAGATTCAGTATGGTAGATTGTAGACAATTAGTTGTTCTTGTGATGCAGGGGATGAAGCTTTCTACATGAATAATTGTCTAAAATATCCTACTAAGATGGGGGACATGACCAGAGTACCATATGTGAGTGCAGTTGGCAGTCTGATGTATGCGATGGTGTGTATGAGACCAACTATTGCCCAAGTAGTGGGATTCCTTAGCCATTTTATGGCTAATCCTGGATGGGTGCATTATGATGTAGTTAAGAGAGTGTTCAAATATTTATGAGGTACTTCTGAGTATGCCTTGTGTTTTCATGGTTATCCTACTAGGCCTTAACATTTTGTGCTCATTTTCATGGATATGTGGATTCAGATTGGGCAGGTGACATTAACAATAAAAGATCCACTAGTGGTTATGTGTTTATGATGTTTGGTAGTGCTATCAGTTAGATGAGTAAGCAATAGGTTGTAGTCACATTATCCACGATAGAAGTAGAGTACATGGTAGCCACTCATGCCTATAAGGAAGACATTTGGCTTAAGAGATTTTGTACTAATATTGGTTTAGATGCAAGACAAATTACTGTTTGTTGCGATAGTTAGAGTATGATTTTCCCAAAAACAAATCCTACCTTCCATGCCAAAACAAAGCACATCGATGTTCAGTATCATTTTTTTTCATGATATGGTAGAAGATGGAAAGGTGAACTTGGAAAAGGTTGACACTTTGTTGAATGTTGCAGATGCACTAATGAAACCGGTGAGCATATAGAAGTTCAAATGGTGTTATGATTCTATGGGCCTTAGGGCCCTAAGCAGATGATTTCGTATGACTCTTGGTAGGTCTTCAACAAGTGGGAGAATGTTGGGATTAAGGTGTCTCAACCTTAGAGTCCTAATATTTATTAATTTAATGTATTATTCTATTTATTTGTATTATTTAATTGCCTAGGGTTTCATATCCTAAATTGGGACCCACTGGCTGGGTGGCATCCCTATTGGAAGTGATTAGATGACACATCATCATCCCAAGTGGACATAGGCATCCCACTTTGGAATCTTTGACTTATGAAAAATTTAATGATGCATCATAAGACATCTTTATGCATGGAGAAAGTTGGTGCTCAAGTTGGGTTATGACAGGTTGTAAGAGAATCAAATATTTTGGTCAGTTATGACGAATTCTCTTACAGATTTTATGAAAGATCTTGTGGCAGATTTTATGGAAGATTTATGATAGATTTTATGATAGTTGTAAGGCATCTATCATAGGCTATTATGAGCACATTTTGGGCGCCCAAGCTTGGAGAGAGAATATTGCATGTTATGACGATTGTAAGGGTGTAAAGGAATATCATACATGTGTCACAATGCATGTCTATGGCATGGGATATTGTGCCCTGTGTATTTGGATGCCCATCCTCTTTTAGATGCTTCTCTTGGCTTGTATTCTCTATATAGTGTATGCCTTATATTATAGAATGTATAGTTTGTTTGTAGGTAACGAAGTGTTGCCGGATTCACTCCAAAACAGTGTTTGTTTCAAAGCACTTGTTGGAGAGGCTTTTTACTTGGAGCTACATTGTAACCTCTATTTGATTTAATACAGTAGTACTGTGCTTTTGGAGGGTGGGGATTTTTACCGGAAAGGGTTTTCCCCACATATATCTGGTGTTTGTTGTTTATGTGTTCTTGATGTTCTATCTCATTCTTTCTATATGTTTTCTCTTTACTGTAATTGTATAAGGTGTTATAAGGAATTCTTTTGTAACTCTCCCCTACTTAGATTAGTGTCTAGGAAGCCATTTCCACTCACTTGGCTTGCTTTCATGATTGTAATAACATACATATAGTAAATTTTTTTAAAAATATAATAAAATTTAATCAAAATATTATAAAATATATACTTTTGAATTCTAGATTTCAAGTTCTACAAAAGGATATTATCATATTTTTATAATTTAAGTATCTTGATTGAAAACATCTAAAGTTGAAGTTTCTTTTTTTGAGTTTGTCTTAAAAGAGAGCTTAGAGAGGTTAAATTGTCAAATAGATAGTTTCGAGGGAAAGGTTTTCAATTGGAACACTTTTTCTCAAAAGAATATTTAAGCTAAACTGATATATAAATTCAACCTCGATATTTCTTTGAAATTAAAATATAGCTATTTAATAGTTTCAAGTGAAAGAGTTTCACCCAAAACTTTTTTGTGTCACATAAGTGCCAAATTATTTCAAACTAAACTATTTCACTTGAAATTGTTTAGGGTGAAATCATTTTGTTGGAAGCTATTTTTTTGGTTAAAAATGTGATAATTTTAAACTTTTATTTGACAACTTGCTGATGATTAGAGCAACCATATTTTACTCATCTATTGATTTACTATTATTGTGAATTGATAATTTTTTTTAATTTTTAGAAGATACTTTGACAAAAAACATAAAAAAAACTTTTCAAATACAAATCTCTTCCTTTATTAAAGTTTTAATTATTGTTTTTCAAACTATCCCATAGGGCATGTGTAGATGTAGTGTTTTGGGTTTAAAAAATTAAATCATCTACTAGTAACAACTTGAGAATTGGCATAGCTTTGCTATGACACTTGTCATAACCATTTGAATTATTGATAGACCTATTTCAATCTCTAACATGATTTTCCTTAGCAAGCTGAGAGATCTTTGAGTTCAGTCAACAATCAAACACAGACAGAAGCAGATTAGTTTCACTGGCGAGCTGATATCTATGACTTGAAATCTTCTAAGGCCAAGATCTAAGTTTGAAGGTGATGTATTTGATGCTCCAGCTCTTTGTTCACATTCAACTATTGTTTGAAATCTTAGTTAGAGATGAACAGTACTTATCTGAACTTCAAGATCTAAGGAGAATCTAAATTGAGAGGAAGCAACGTTACAACTAAAACATTTATAACAGTGTGATGACAATCATCATAGAAAAAGTTGTGGGACACCAATGCTGCTTCCAATAGATTTTATAATAATAAGTACGTAGAGAAGGTGTAGTTATAGGTATACAACTGTTTAAGAAAAAACCCAGACAAAGTGGAATTACAAATATATAAAGAATAGTAACAAGGATCAGCCCCAAAGGTCACTAACAAAAGACATCAGAAATCTAATACAATCTAGTAGAACCAACTTCATTTAATGTAGTTGTTATAGTTCTATTTCTAAAATTATCATTCTTCTTCATTATTGAAGTAGTTATACTTCTATTTCTAAACTTATCTTTCTTTTCATTATTGATGTGTGTCAGAGATTTCTTATCCATGAACAGTAAGAACTAATATTTCTCCATGTGCCACCATAATAGACTGGTCGGGGGAGGACATTTGTGATGCAAAACAGATGGAAATATATGTGCATTCATTAATGCACATCTTTATTCAAACCTAAACTGATCATCCAACTTATTAAGTGCCCACAAAGCTGGAAGAACATGTCTAGTAAAATTAATCATACATTAATGAACTGAAGTGCATGCACAACAGCTTTAAGCTTCAATTATGGTTCTGTAACGCTCACTGATATTGATTGCCATTTTTTTGATAAAATATATGATTAAACGGTGTGTCTCTATATATCCAACCTTTTTTTTAAGAAGGAAGAGTTTTACCTCTTCCAGCCTGACTTTTAAATCAACACACGTGGATCTTGCTGACGTGGACCCCTCGCACAACATAACTCTCACCATCATTGGGTCTTCTTTCTTATTGAAAACATAATAGCTCTCTTGGATGGGATAAACAAAAACAAATCAATTAAGAGGAGGGATTGAAAAATAAATGTATTTTAAATGATATAAGTCATATTCATAATTATAAATATGACAAGTAATACGTTTTAAAATTTAGTGAGCTGTTAGATCTTTAGTGGCTATTTTTGCTTTCATTAAATTTGTTGATATATTTATTTTTAGAAAAGTTGATTGGATGTTTAATTTTTTATTTTAATACATGATCTTTTCATCAAAAATTGGGTGAGCTGCATTAAGGGTGAAGTAAATGATATAAGTCACATTCATGATTATAAATATGACAAGTAATACGTTTTAAAATTTAGTGAGCTGTTAGATCTTTAGTGGCTATTTTTTCTTTCATTAAATTTGTTGATATATTTATTTTTAGAAAAGTTGAGTGGATGTTTAATTTTTTATTTTAATACATGATCTTTTCATCAAAAATTGGGTGAGCTGCATTAAGGGTGAAGAGGACAATGAAAAATGACTTAAAAAAGATAGAAAACAATAGCATATTGACCTTTTATAGAAACAAGCTAGAATTGTCCCATATTATTGTCAACCATAATTATTCTATTTTGACATTTTTAAAACCTTTTTAGCTTACTTCTCTTGTTTTTGTCTATAAACCAATGGCAAAAATTAAACTTAATACCTATCTATAAATTTTAAGGATGGAAATATCATTGAATATTATTTTTGTAATCGTAAAAATCAAGTGAGGTAAGTTATACTTTTGAAAAAAAAATAAAAAATTACAACTCTTACTTATTTTTCCCTAGATATCATAAGCCCTTTTAAAGAATTACCTTCTCCTAAGGTGGTCACAATTGAAATACCACCTTCCAACTCTCATCTCCCTTGACGTACAACTAGGTACATGCATAGTGGGTTCCTTATTTCACCTTCAACTATTGGAACATGGAAAAATGTTTGGTCCCCTAGGGCTAGTTGTGGAGCCCATTGTGAAGGGAAAAGGAAAAAAACTTTTGGGAGAGGGACTATCTAAAAAATGTTGCATTGCTTCTTTTGGTAGAGCTGATATACAAGGTGATGACAGTGTTAAGAAGGTAAAGGAAAAGATAGGTAAAAGTGTTGTTGACAAGGATCTTAGCTATTGATCCTATTCGAATCATAAGGAATTTGAGTTAAAATTTAAATCTTTAGAAGAAAATTTTAAACAACAAATAATATTTTTAAATGATTTAAATTGGAAAAGAAAAAATGGAAAGAAATGATGGCTAAATTTCACTCTCAAGTCAATTGTAAGTCACCTGAGGTATATGTTACTTTTAAATTCTCTTAGAAGGATTGGGATTGTTGGGACATTTAATTTCATTCTCAAATTTCTAAAAAAGACACTGTTTGATGTCAACACTTTATGTTGATTGCTTGATTATCTTGTTAAATATTAGGTTGTATCTTCCATTACTATCCCTAAGCCATTAGGTTTTTTAAAATTATCACAAAAGGACAAAAATTCATATCTCACATTGTCATGCATTAAGCCATCACCCTATGTGTCTAGTTATTGCATGAGCATGTGGACCCTTAGTTGTAACCCTTGAAACCCTCTGTTGAATGTCAAATAATTAAATTTTAAGCCTGAACAACTTGTTTTTCAACAACTCTCACTACCAACTATCCTTGTTTCTCAAGTTGAAGTATATATTTCATGATCAACCTATACACCAACTTCAACAATGAACACCAAAGGCTTAACCTTTGTTACCGGTACCCTCACACTACCACCACATAAAATTTTATGCTACCAATTGTGAATATGGTGGGTCATGTCTTGCTAGAAAAGCTATTAAGAAAGAATTATATTGTGGCGTGCATGCCATATTTATAACTAGAGAGCTACTTTATTGACATGATAAGGACCTAATTCTATAAAAAATTTCCATGAGGTATTTTCATGTCACCACATGCAAGTATCTTCAACATGCTCTTATGCAGACAATTTTGTAAAAGCACTAGCAATCCTAAGTATACTCCTGGATAATAATTGGGTTTTAAGGTGTTTATAGGGACCAATGGAGAGTTCAAGCTCAAACCATATTTGACATAATAATGTATCACCAATTAAAAATAAAAACTCTATAGATGCATGGCACCATTTATCTAATGGGTTAAAGAGAAACTAATGATTAAGATCATAAGATCATCAAAAATATTGACATGCTCACTGGAACTAATCAAAATCTATGTATCCATCAACATTAATTATTCAAATGAGCTAAAAATGGTAGGTGTAAATCTTCACCTTAAAAAAAAATGGTGATTGTCATGCAAGATATTATTCAAATTAAGCCTTAATTCATTTTTAATCTTACTTTTCAAAGAAACAGTTGAAAGTGTCTAATCTTTTTTTATAATTGTGAGAAGTTGTGTTGAGGTTTGAGGTCTATTCAATTGTTGGTGAAGATATACATTATAATAGACATAAATTAGTAAGTGAAAATTCACTCTTGTTCATTCCTAAAGAAAAGAGGTTTAATTTTTCTATATATTTTTTTCTAATTTTGAATATTTTATTGTCTCCCAAATTGTACAAGATTTTGGTTCTAGGTTGTTTCCTAGACATATCTATAAAAACAAAAAATCCCCAAACATGTCTAAGATATTTCCTTAGGCTTTAAAGTCTTTTAAGTGAGTAATTAGATGTAGTGTCCTCACAAGTTCATTAGAGGATAATAGGGAAAATATTAGTGACCCAATCAACATGTCAAATGAGAGTCCCTTTTCATGATGTTTTACGATAAATTCAATGATTGAATTTCTATTTTTATACCTTGATATTTGATTTATGGAAGATCATTGTGCCAAATTATTATTTTTTGACCCTAAGATTATAGAGTGGACCATAAAACTATATAACACCCAATATTTCCTTGTGACCAATTTTAGTGGCATCAAACTCTATCATTGATGAGATCGTTTCTTACTAATTATTCTACCTAAACCCTAAAGCTTGTAACCCACTATATGTAAATTCACTAGCCATAGAATATGACAAGCATGAATACAAGTACGGGGAAAAGTGTATACAAAATTTTTGGTATAGAGGGCATGGGAAAGAAGCAAAACTAATTCAAGATATATAAATTTAAATCCACTTTATTTAAAGTCGTTTGCTTCATGTCTTAGAGATATCTATGATGGCATGTTCTAGATTATGGGAATGGATGCCGACCCTACTATATCCAAAGGATCACTAATTTTTGCCACTCACATGTAGAGTGTGTTTTAAAATACATTATTTGATAATGCTAGGTACCTAATGAAGCACTTGAGAGAAGAGTTAGATAATGTTAAGAGGTAGGGTGATGTGAATTCCTTCAAATTACTTTGGACTTGCTATACCATATCTATCTCTACATCTATGATAGATCTTGGAGTTCAAAATTGAAAGCACACCCATATGAAAATGAGATTGTGAAGAGAACTTATAGGCTTGTAAAGGTATAGACTTCACACATAAATAAGTATGAAGCCAAAGCCTAATTTTATATATTTCAAGATAACTTTGTGGGTGTTGTATTTTATCAACTAGGTTTCAATAGATCTTGACACCCAACATTTTATTAATAATTAAATAGACCTAGATGGATTACCAACCAATTTTTGAAGGGTTACATAACTTGAGAGATTGTTTCTTGTATGAAGGATACATAGTTATTCATGTATTTGGATCTTTGGGGATGTCATATAAGTTGACATTCAAAGTGCTAACTTTAATTGATTATTTAGATTTGAATTGTAGCAAATGAGTGTAAAAAATTATGTAATTTTCAAGTTAAATACAAAAGGAAGAGAATCCTCCCATACCATGATAAGGATCAAGATTTCACAATCCTAGTTCTAAAAGGATATGTGAGTAGAAAATATCACAAGTGAAGTGGGTAAATATAATTTCCTACTCAAAGGAGGCATGACCTTGAAGGATTTAGCAACAAGATGGGGTGAGAAGTGGGTATTATTGGATGTGAAAAATAATTCAATGAATTGGAAGACCTCATCAAGGGCTATAACCTGATAGTATCTTAGAAGAAAGAAAGGGGAACTAGATAGTTAAAAAAAATTAAGATTGAGAGAAATTTTTTAGATGTCAATCCTCATAAATTAGAAGGATTATTTATGAAAATAAAGGATCTTCTCCATAGAATGGGGGCCTTGATGCAATACTAGGTTACATTTTGTGGAGGTCAATGAGACAAATCCCTATTTCTTCTACACAAACTTCTAGAAGTGCAACTCCTTCATTAAATAAAGTCTAAGAAAAGGAAAGGATATATTGATTGAGGAAACATATAGATTGCAATCAAACTAAAAACCATTCGAGGATTCTCAATCTCCTAAGAGTCCACATGGATTAAACCTTGAGGAGACTAATCCAACTTATGAAAAAATAATTGAAGCTATCTAATCTCTAGAATATTCATAAAGTAGACCACTTATCTTGATCCTATATTAAGTGAGTTGAAAGGTGAAGGTTTAGTGCATATGAACAAGATAAAAGGATGTGATACTTTCGTGATAGATAAGCAATTCATTAGAGTTAAATGATTTTAAGAGTTTTTTCTTGATATTAAAGAGTCTTACCCAAATAGAGAACTAGACTGGGGATGATCATATAAGGGATATAGGTTTTGATCTTAATTATGAGGAAGTTAATTCTATTTTTGATGTAAGCATTGATTAGATCACCCTAGAGCAATCTAGGAGGCTATAATAGATGGTGGATTATTGTTGCTTCTTGGTTGGGATATAGCCTTTTCTCTAGCGTTTGACACTATGAAAAGGAATTTTGAGGGAGGTGATGTTTTATAGGACCTTGAGCAAGAAAATAATTTGTTTTAGATTTAGATTTTTTACAAGAGAACACCTTAGCTTTATGGTCAATTTCTCTTTAACAAGATATGAAAATAATTTTGGAGACTACCTAAGGGTTAACTGGAATCCTAATGATCAAGAGAATGGACAATACTCTTACTCCTAAAGTTTTAGCATTGAATATACACGTGCAACCAAATTTAATGAAGCTATAATAAATAAGTTATACAAGTATTCTTTGCTATATGATGTTATCAAATTGAACCAAGAGTTGGAGGAGGAGACTTGGATAAATATAATAACTACATACATCAAATCAAATTATAATTCACAATGAGACCACATCATGTAGGGGTACTTAAAGATAAATATCCTTAAAGTGATTAGCAAGTGTTTTAGGAGAAGATTGAAGAATTATAGGGTGAAAAGAAAGAATTGATTATAAAGGACAACCATAATAGTAAGAAACTAATCAAGGGAATTCTCAAGCTAAATGATTGTGAACCTAGTCCTAATGGCTAAAAATTTCTAGGAATTATATGTAAACCTAAGAGGTTCCAACTAGTATATAAATGAGGCAAATCCACAACTAGTTGAGATAAACATGAAGTTGATCCAAAGAAAAGTTGTCTCAAATATTATTAGTAAGAATGAAAAATATAATTTGGGAAACCCAAAGAAAAATTATGACTATATTCTAACAACGAAACCTTTCCATTAAGTTTCTACTTTCATATCCAAGTTACAATTATTAATGAAAGATAAAGGAGAGGAGTTTGATTTGTTAATAAAATTAAGATTTCTAAATGTGATGGGTTTTAATGGTTAGATGTTCCAACTAGTATATATAAGTGAGGTGAACTCACAACTAGTTGAGTTAAACATGAAGTTGATCCAAAGAATGGTTATATTTTTTTGGTAAGAATGAAAATTATAATCTAAGCAGCCCAAAGAAATTTATTATTCTATTTGAAACAACCAAACTTTTCATTGAATTCTCTAGATTCATATCAAAGTTCCAATTCTTACTAAAAAGATAAAGGAGAGGAGTTTCATAGGTTAATAAAATTAGGATTTCTAAATGTGATGGTATTTAATGGTTATTCAAAAGAAATGAAAATATAGAAAGGCAAACTTGAAATTATTGTTCCTATGTGGCCAAGTCCTATTGTTTTAATGAAAATTAGATCCTTTGTTGGCCAATTTCCAAGTACATAAATATATTTACCCATAAAGTAGGATGGATAGTTTCATCAAAATTGTAAGGATCATATTGGATTTAGGTACACACACCAACATCAACAAAATCAAGGGAATATTGGAAAATGTGTGGCTATTAGATGAATGGTTTGAGGACTAGACAAAAAGGCATGCATAATAATATTTTTCAGTGAGCTATCTTTTCTACCTAGTCTTGAATTTACCCCTAGATATTGTGAAGCATTTCACCATGTCCATTTTAGGAATACTAAAATTTTATAGTGATGTATGGCTACAAAATTTTATCCCTTACATTTCATGAGGTATACATGTTAGATAATGAAAAACAATTTAATGTAAGGTATGCATTTATGTCAAATGAGTGAACTTATCTCTTTTTGAGCCATCTTTGAAGTGAGTTTTACTATGGGGATTATATTTATAGAATTTTGCATGTTGCATATGTGTAAGCTAACTATCTTTTATAAGTATGAAATTATCTTGTGTGTAACAGCTATGGCATCATATGGTCTAGGAAGAGCCTCGAGATTTATTCACCAAAATCTAGTCCATTAATGCTCTCTTCCTTGATCTCCTACTTCTTCTAGTTGAATGAGTATTTCAAATTAACTTTGTAATCCTTAACTTGTCTACTAGAGTAGGTAGCCATAGGTAGTGTCCTTCTTATCAACCTTGTAATGTGCCATGAAATGCACTTTGGAAGAGAATAATTATTTGATGCATATCTCTTTAGAGGGAGTGGATGATGGTGTTCCTAGTGGCATATTTCCTTGTAAGATTTCTTCAACTGAATGCTAGATTGGCTTCAAGAGTGTGAAGAAGAAGGTGTTTCTTTATTGGAGAAATTACTTGTATCTTTAGAGCCTCCTATAGTTTATGAAAGTGGACAAGTTTTTGTTGCTTCATCACTAGTTAATCCACCCAAATCTCTCAAGTGTATGGTTCATTTATTCTCATGCACTTGGTAGATTTAATGTACACTTGATGATGCTATTATTGTTGGTGTTATTGTTGCATCTCATTAAGAAATTATTTAATATGTGTATGTCATTTTGTTAAGATAAGGAAATCAAAATAGATCCATCTCTCATTTAATAATTTTTTTTTCTAGTAGAGAGACTCTCCCTCATGTTTTATCTCACAAAATTAAAAAAGTAGGAACACATGAGTACTCATGTGAAAACTTCCTATGTTAACACTCCATAGTAGATAAGAAGGTGATGATTTTCAATAGTCTATTTGAGATGAGCATTATCACCTTCTATAAATATAATCTTCTCATATATGTTTATAGTAGACTTTTAGGAGTGAATTTTATGTAACTCTAGTGTAAAAAAATACATAAAGTAAGGCAAAAAATCATTGGTCTCTATTTTTGCACTTGTGAATTGTGAGTTTTTAAAGAAATTAATAAGAATAATTCTTCATGGGCATGTGCAAAAATATGGGGGACCAAAATGTGGCCACAACCACTTTTTGGTCCATCTAGGACATAATGCAAGTACATTATTACACACCCAAATTATAACTTGGTAGTGACCAAACCAAGGCTAGTTACTACCAAGCCATAATGTACTCACATTATGTCTATTTAAAGCAAAAAACCAAAGAGGCAAAAATCATTTGAATCAAACCTATTATCTCTACAATAGGAAAATGTAGCAAGGAATAACATGCATGCATTTTAGAGTTGACCAAATAGCCACAAAAATGCCACCATAATGTTTGTGTGGTTAAGGAGGTAGGTTTTTCTAGTTCTTAAGTGTAGAAATTGAATAGGACCAACTTAGCAAAAAAAAAAAATCATTTTTTTTTAAATTTTTGGAATAAAAAATACCACCAATTGATGAAAAATTTAGTTCGCCAATTGATGAAAACCCTAGTGAAGAGCATGGCCAGCCAAGCTCATAGAAAAATACTCCATCAATTCCTCGACATCCTCCTTAAATTCAAGAAAACCTAATAAGTCAAATTGAAAACAATAAAAGAGAACTTCAAACATTGATTGACAAGTTGAAAAATATAAGTGGAACTAGTTCTCATGAGAAAAACCTCACCATCTCATTGGAATTTTAATATCTCATACAAATTTGTGAGTGGCGAAATTAACATGTGGTCCAATAAGAGGGAGGAAGCACAATAATTTTATGCCTCAAAATTGTTGTACCAAAAAGTAAAAGAAAAGAAGCTATTGAAATATTATTTTTATGTGTTGTTTATTGATCCATGAACTGATTCACCCTTACATGGTAGCTGCAAGAGGTCACCTATCTATTGGTGCCAATAAGAAGGAACAAGGAATTTTTTTGGAGAGGTGGTGGATAATTTTTTACCATCCTTTGTGCAATAAAAATTAGGTCCCATAGTGTTTTTTGAGGAAAATTTATTGCAAGTTTGTCCTTAATGAGATCCTAAATAATTTTGGCATGTGTGACTTCCAAGGTAGAGGTAGAGGTTCTAAAGAATAAAGAGGGGGCACATTTTTCCCAAAACTAGGCATAGAGACCCCTTGTTAGGTCAAACATTGAGAAAATCATAATCCATTTTGTTGTGAAGGATGATGTTGAGGTGGAGACTCTAGATTCCATCAAACCATCACATAGACCTTATTACAACATAAAAGAACTTAAATAGGGTTATTAGGGTGGGGCTCCTAGGTCTCAATAACAACCTCACCTTTTCCCAAAGTGTGGGTTTGTTTGTGATTATGGGTTTAAGAATTTTTGAGATGCATACATCTAGGAGCAAGACATCCATATTGGATTATGGGGTATTTATACATGAGTTGTTGGATAGGACATTTGACGTTGACAAACAAGTAATTTTGAATAAGGTTAAATATAATTTGTTTTATTTCCTTTTAAATATAAGATTAAATATTTTCATTTATAATAATTCAAACTCAATGTAAATTGATTGTAATAGAATTTTAGGGTAAATGTGTTCATCCTAGATTTTTTGTCCCTTTAGCTCCTATTTACACTACCATTTTGAGTCCATAGGTATGTAATTATCCAAATGATTATGTGATTTAGCAATATTCAATAATAATAGTATAAAATCAACAACAACACAAGTGACACAGTATTTACATGGAGAAACCCTTGGAGGAAAAGAATACACACACAAAGAGATCCAATGCTTGTATTAATCCTTCAAAGAAGTTTACATCAACACAATATTTCTCTATGAATTTATATAGTAGTTCACTACTCCAACAACCTACAAAAAAACTCATGGAACTACTAACACAAGATCCCAATTTATAGAAGAGCTAGGATGAGAAAAACATTCTGGTATCCCAAAACAAGGGTCAAATCCACCTAAAAAAAACTATATGTCCCACCTTATGGGAATCTTGTAAACATAATAAAAATTATTAAATGATCACATGGGTGCATAACGCACAACCAATAAAATTTGGTCAATCTCAAGTGCACCATTACTCTTCACTAGCTTTGAAAAATAAATCTAAAAACATGCAAACCTAGGTGCCTAAATCTAGATAGCATGTTATGCCCCTACCCCTATAGTATGTATAGTGTTATGAGTAGTTGGATTGTGGCTATCTTAATTCTTAATTAAGTCATTATCATTATTATATTTTCATTTAGTTATTTAGGCCAGCCTAAGGGTTATATATAGTTATCTAGGTTGGCCTAAGTGATATCCTAGGCATAAATATGGTATATATAAGAGGTATAGGTAGGTTATCATCATCATGTTGAGTATTGTGTTCTTATTGAAGACTGTCGAAGGTATCCCTCTCGAAGTGAATTAGGAGGTTTCCCCCTTGAAGTAAAATATTATTATCAAGTATTATAGAATATTCATATTATATTCTTCTATTGTGCAAGTTATTTCATAACAAGTGGTATCAGAGTATGATCTTGGCACCATGACGACAAGGCTTGTTTTTCAATATTGGAGGTCATTTTGTGAAAAGCATATCTTTCCAATTTTGGTGATTTTTTGTCTAATTTTTAAAGGGTTTTTGAAGAGAATATTCAAATAGCTACAGTCTGGATTCTAGGGGAACTAGAGCATAGTTGAGTGATTTATTGTAGAATTAAGATTTCTACCCGATTTGTTTGTAAAACACATATCTTCCAAACCCTGTTGAATGTATTCCTAATATTTAGTGGGTTTTTGAAGTAGTAAGAAAGGACACTATAATAAAAGTTTTAGAGTATTGGGAGACTATTTAAATAATTTATTTTTAAATTAGGATTTTCAACAAATTCTCTCTCAAGGCTACAAAACAACTAATTTTTACAAGATTTTTTGGGAAAGTGCAACCTACTTCTTAGTAAGTTAAATTTTTTAGAGTATTTTGATTTTTTTTTTTGTGATTTATTGCAAAATTATCTTTTGAGAACTTCTTCACGACAAAAACTAGCCACAAAAAGAAGAAAAAGAAAAAGAACAAGTAGAATAAGAAAAAGAGCAAGAGAAAGAGGGAGAGAAAGAACAAGAGAAAGAGAAAGTGCAAGAAAAAGAACAAGAACAAGAGTAAGAACAAGAGAAGGAACAAGAATTTAAGAAGAACAAGAAGTAGCAGTAGAAGAAGCGGAAGTAAAAAAGGAGATGAAGAAGATGAAAAAAAAGAAGTTAGCATTGAGGACAATTATTTTGTAAAGAGGGAAATGTTATTCCCCTAAACCTATATTGTTTATAGTGTTATTAGTAGTCAGCTTGTGACTACCTTAACTCTTAATTAAGTCATATTATCATTTAGTTATTTAGGTCAGCCTACTTGGGTTATATAGGGTTATCTAGGTCAGCCTCGGTGATATCCTAGGAATAAGTATGGTATATATAGGTTGTATAGGTAGGTTATTATCAACATGTTGAGTATCATGTTCTTATTGAAGACTATTGGAGGTATCCCCCTAAAAGTTGCATATTATTATCAAATATTTTTAGTATATTCTTATTGTATTCTTCTATTGTGCAAGTTATTTCATAACATGGCCCATGCAAATGACATATTTTCAACATGCGTAGATATGCAACTCTAGGTGGTCCCTGCCCAAAAAGTGGATGCCTTAATGAAATTTTCTCTTGATATTCTTTGTAACCATCATCGAACATGTGTCCACCTATATGAATCCAATTATAATTTTTCATAGGTAAATAAATGAAATGAAGAGAAAGAGGGAAGATGGATAGAAGACCTAAAAAATGAAGGACCTATGCCAAAAAGCAAAAGGGGGTGTCCACCTTATCACAAATCCACCTTTTCCATGTTCATTAGGAAGAGGGATAGTGCCACAAACGATTAGAACTGACTTGCAATCCTCAAGGTGAGTCAACCATAGGTTTGGACACTATGCTACCTTAACTTCCTTATGACAAATGATTGAACAATAGTTTGGGGAGAAGAATAAAAGTGAATTAACAATCAAACTTATGAGATCTAACACTTGAAACATGAAGCATTATGATAATATTGATAGTAACAACCATCAACTAGCAGATTTGAGAAGGCTAAGATGGTATGTACTTGGCTCCAAAAGTGGGTTTCAGGCTCTACTGAAGGACATTCGCCAAGGGGCGAATGGGTCCCTATATAGGGCTCTAAAAATTATTTTTTTGCAGTCTTCAGATCCTAGATCTAAGATTCTGATTTCCCCATGTTAGATCGCTGGAAAGCTGGAAATATAATCTGTAGGTGAGTTTCTGTGTCTTGACAAATTTGATGAAAACTTTGATAACTTCATAAAATTGCACTTTTGATCCAATTTCAATCCTTCTTCATCGGGTGATCCCACAATACTTATTTACAATTTTTGGCCAAACAGGACATTGAACTGATTTTTTTAACTAAATCTTCACTTTCGGGCACCTATAGCTGCTAAACCATGAGGAATTTGAAGATGATGCAAACCAATGATTTGTGACATTTTTTCTATAGATTCTAAATATATATTTAAAAAAAAAATTAGAATCAAATTGCATTTCTTTTTCCATCTCCTTCGAAAACTAGTTTTTAACAGTAAACACCATTTTTAAAGAGTGATGTTCACTTATACAACATAACTTCTTTTCTATGAAGGATAAAATTTTATTTTTTTGAATTTAGATTTGTAAATATGATATCTAGCACTTTCATTCATAGTGGATATTTTTTTCTTAATTAAGTTTTAAAGTCAAACCAATTACAATTTAGACACAGACAAACTGTATATAACATAATTTATTTTGTATGTACCAAAATTCAATTTGTTTTGTTTTGTTGGATCAAGGACATCAATATCTAGCATAGACCTATTTTTCAAATTCTTTTTGGTAATCTACTATTTTTTCACATGTGCAAAACAAAGAGCTTGATTTTCGGTGAAAAACCTACATTCACAAAAAATAAAAATAAAAATAATAATGAAATTAAATATATTTAAAATTATACTTTTTGGGAAGCTTATTAAAAGGACTACATATTTACAAAAAATAAATTTTAAATGAATTCATTTGATCCCCCAAAGGGTAAATCAAAACTGGTTCTTTATCAACATTTTGATAGGTGTGAAGGAGACTTCGTTATAGGTATGGTTTAAAACTGGCGGGTTTCTATCCAAGGCAGTTTGATCTAAGGCGGTTTGATCAAACCCTCTTTAATTGGAATCCTTTAAATGGAACTTTTCAAGGCTTAAATCATTATATTTTCTAAAAATATGTGATTTCAACAAAAACCAGGATGTCCCAAAAAGTGCAAACTACTATTGTGGGATCACCCCACCTGTAAATTTGTACATACAAAGAGAGAATTTTTAAATTTTTTTTTGGGTGAATAGGGGTTTCCCTTAGTCAAACCTCAATTTGGTAATTAAACCTTAATGATGAAATGATGATAAATGGAACAAATTGATGAATGAATAAAGCTCATATGCTATAACTCACCAAACCCTTAATGGATGCCCTTAGAGGACTGAAGGCTATCACATCACTCCAAGGATTCGATCTTGCATGAAATGGATTCATTTCTTGATAGATCTTGATGCTTGAATTCTTTCTTGAAACTTGAAACCTACATCACAATGTTAGCTCAAAAACATGCATGAACATACATAAATCTTGACATCATGATCTAGGATATTGAATGTTGTTGTAGATGAATAATAAATCTACTCTCCAATTCTCTTGAAAATAATATTTTCTCTTAGGATTGATCTCTTGAAGTCTTAGATTGCTTAGGATTAAAATTTGATAAAAAAACTTGTATTTATAGGTGCTTCCTTAATTATGCAACAATTAAACACCACAAGATGACCTTTGCAATTTGAATTTAGATCATTAAAATGCTACCAAAAACATATTAAAAAATGGATCCCAAGACTTAAGGAGGACCCATTCACCCTTGGGAAAATGAGTCCTAGGCCCTAAACCTAGGACACATTTTCCAAGATGTGTAAATAAGAGTATGCATTGATTAAATGTGGGGTTCCCTTTCAGAAAATGAAATTAATTAGGCTTGTGAATGCATAATTGGGACAATTAAATTCTTAATTAAGTCCAATTAATTAAGGGGATGCAAACATCTAGTGAGTGTGAAAATGTAAGGGAGTACATTTCCTGACACTACAATAAATATTAAGCATTTTTGTCACACATAACTCTAAGTGTCCAAGTACCAATTCCAAGGATCATAGAGACACATGAAAATGACTTAGAATTACAAATTTAAGATCACTTATCCTAACATTATCCCACTCGATATTATACATTGTAATTACAACCATGAGATACATAAAAAAAATTAATAAATTATAGTGATCAAGGATCATGGCCATCTTGTACCAAGAGAACTTATCTAATCATTGGATTCATGAGAGAATGTGCAACATTATCCAAAGTGTCAAATTTTTCTAGGAATACATTACCATTCTCAACCATTTCTCACACAAGGTGATAATGAACATCAAAATTCTTAGTATGAATATGATAAATAGGAGTTTTGGCCAAACATATGGCACTCTGACTATCACATCCAATCCTCACAATCCTACAATGAAAATCAATAACTGTACCGTGTCTCTATAACCAAATTGTCTCCTTAGAGGCATGTGTAGTAACCATATACTCTACTTCTATGGTGGAAAAATAAGTTGTAGGCTATGTTTTAGTCAACCAAATCATTGCACCTCTAAATAAAGAGAAATCATAGCCACTAGTGGACCTTTGATTATCCAAGTCACTTTCCCAATTTACATAAAAAAAACCATATATGTCCAATGACTTAACCACATCATCAAAACCATGATAATAATCAACATAAAATCATCAATAATCTTAATATAAATTTAATGAGCCTCCTCGCTCCTAAAAAAACCCAACTTTAATGCAAAGACATCAAATTTTTGGTACCACATTTTGAGTGATTGTTTTAGACAATGCAATGATCATTTTAACCTAGAAAATATTTGTTATTTTCCTTTCACAAAAAAAACCATCAGGTTGTTGCATATAATCTCCTCTTCAAGATCCCCATGCAAGAAATAAATATTAACATCCATTTGTTCAATATCAAAATCATAAGAAACAACAATAGATAATTAGAATATCATAGAAGATAACTTAGAAATAAGAGAGAAAATTTTACAAAAACCAACTCCCTCTCTCTGGGAGTACCCCTTGGAAACATCATCTAAACTCTTTGAACCCTCATCTTCTCCATTCTTTGAAACATCTAATTGTTTTGATTATATGGGAAAAAAAGGTTTTGAATGGACCCAAAACCATTTACAAATAGGTTTTGACGGGACCCAAAACCTGAACAAGGATGATCCTGCTACCAAAAGAAAAAACAATGAACAACTAGCAGTGAAACAACAACAAAACTTCAAAGGATCAGTAAGAAAACTCAAACTTGTAGTAAAACCAAGCTGCAAAAAATGAGTTTGAAAGGAACCGAAAACCCAATAAAACCAAGTTTTTACAGGGACCTTGAACCCAAAGGTTTTGAAGGGACCTTAAACCCTTTACAACCAGATTTTGGCACGGACCTTGAACCCTTAGATGTCACCTACATCGGATAGGAAACAACAAACTAGTCACTCAATTAGTCAAAAGAACCGCCTGAGATAGCCAAACAACCATCAGCCTGTAACAACCAGACTGCAACATAACGCTTAGCATCAACACCCAACTCTCCAAACCACTGGCTGAAACAACCAAGTCACAGTAAAGCAAATGATTAGAAAAAACATATCCCATTAACACCCCCTCTCCACCTTTATAGTAGAAGTCACCATGGAAACCCAAGCTACCATTGCAAAGGAACTCCATCCAATCCACATTCCACCTCCATAAGAATGGCCTCCTCCTCAATAGAATTTGCATTGGAGAAAACTTGTAGAAGAAGTGTGACAAACCACCACACCAAGCGCATCCATCTCCACCTCAAAAGGAGAGGTCTCCACCTCCATAGGAGAGATCTCCACCTCAATAGGAGACACTAATTGTAGGACATGGAAGAAAGCCAACACTCCTACAAAAAGCTCGTTAATATAGTAACCAGGGTAGCCTACAACATCAGGGTCTTCAAGATGAAAAATTAAGCATCCTTGTCAAATCCAAACCAAGGGTGGAAACAACACCCTTAAATTCTCGCGAAAGAAGAGAAACCAACAAACTAAACAACACTTTATCAACCTCAAAAGAGGAAAACCCATCAAAAGAAAGGGCATCCAAGACTCCCTTAGGCATGAAGAACAATTGGTACACCAAAAAAACCTTGTTGGAAAACCAGCCAACAGCTTCAAAACCAAACCCAAAGCAGCAGAAACACTAATTTGCACCATGAACACCTGGGACTTGTAAGAACAAAGCCTTGCCAAAAAGAAAAACTTTGGGAAAATATCATAAAACAAGAGAGGAACCAAAGGATAAGTAGCAGCGACACCTTTGAGGGAAAAAGGACATAGGCAAAAAGAGACACCTTCAACCACAAGGAAAAAAAACCACAGCATAAAGGAGGGAAAACCACCACTCCAAAATGGTCTCATAAGTAGATAAAGCAATAGGTACAAACCTCTTGAGATGGATCTGCTGTGAATTAGCCCTAGCAAAGAAAGAAACCATCACATTCAACACTTTGAATCCAAAACCCCAAAGAATAGGAAGCCACCCAATGAAACATGGGAAAAGAATCCCAACAAAAAATAGAAAAAACACCCCTGCTATAGAAAAATGCACATTTAAACACAAGCTAGGATTAAAAAGAAGAAAAAAAGAAGCAAAGAAATCCCACTCTGGAGGAAAGAAAGGAGCAAGCTAAAACAATAAGCTCAACATCTTCCCTAACATAGCAATCAAGGAACAAAAGCAGCCAAGACAACTCCTCAAGCACATCGAGAGTAGGAAATCCAAGCTTCAAACCCTTTGCCAGGAAAGGAAATGCGGGAAGAAAACACCCCTACAATCAAAATTCCACACAAAAAAACCCCACAAGGTGAAAGCAGTAGCCAAACCTGATACACATCTCCCTAGCAGGGAAACGACAATAACCAACACCAAACCACAACTACCCAGAAGGACAAAAACAACAAACAGACCCACAATAATGCATCCCAAGCCAAAGACAACAATCAACACCACTCCTCAATAGACCCTAGAATGACACCAGCAACCAGCCCATCAATAAACCATCTACATATGTAGAATCATCTCCTTCCTCTCCAGAATCATCCCCAGATTTCAAATTTCTCCCCCCGCTCCTCTTCCTTCTCCCTCTCCGCTCCATTAGAATATTGCTAGTAGCGATTTGTTACAACTTATTATTTTTATACATCTAATTGTTCTTCCACATGTGAATCTTCTTTCTTTTTTATTTTTATCTCAAAGTGCACTTTTTTGGTCTTTTCTTTCTCCTTTGGTTGCTCTCCACTTGAATAAGCTCTAAACTCATTGAAAATCACATCTCTAGAATAAATTATTTTTTTTAAGTTATAAGATTTCAAAGTTTATAATATTTTAAATTCTCACTCTAACCTACGAAGATGTATTTTAGAGCTTTTGGATCTAGTTTATATTACTTTTCTTGAGGCACATGAACATAATCCTCACAACCAAAGAACCTTAAATGTGAAACATAAGGATTTATACATATCCACACTTCATAAGGTTTTTTATCAAAAGAGGTGAAAAAGGAGATTTGTTTTTGATATTTGGGGATAAGCGGATTTTGAAGGGATCCATAACCCTTTACAACAAGAAAAGCCAGGCTGCAGAAAGGACAGCCTGCAGCCAACAAGAAGCTAGCGCCCAAACAAAACTCGTCAAGATTTACAATTAGCACTTTTCTTGTGGGAGCGAAGAGTCATGTCGAAAGAAGGCCGTGAAGATTTATCTTTTTTACCCTTGACTGTAATCCATCCTTCTTCCACCTGCGCAGCCAAACTATGCCAGACCTTCTTAATATTTTCATGGTGATGAAAGCCATCAGTCAAACACTTGGGGTTGTCCACATGACTGCAAAGAATAGCTCCCCCAGCGGAGGAAGGAGAAACCCCAGCAGTCGAAACCCCAACAACCTGTGAATCAGAAGCCCCAGCGGAGGAAGGAGAAACCCCAACAATCGAGACCCCAACAACCTGTGAATCAGAAGTCCCTAGCAACTTGTGAATCAGAAACCCCATCGAAACCCCAACAACTTGTGAATTAGAAGCCCGGAGAGGAGGAAGGAGAAACCCCAAACGAGACCCAACAAAAGGAGAAAAAGGATATTTATTAATTAAATAATAAGAAATACTTATAACCTCTACCTAAAAGCATTAATCTAGCTTAGCACCACTCAACATACTCCTAACTCTTTCCATTAAGTTTTGGTTCATTCTTTATACTACCCCATTTTTTGAGGAGTTATTTTCAAGACTCAAGGAGAATTTGGCCATGACAAAAAGTAGAATGAAACAACAGGTTGATCAAAATCATAGTGAAAGATTTTTGGAGTTGGTGATTGGACCATCTTGAGATTACAAACTTATAAGAAAATTTTCCTTAAGGGAAAATTAAAGAATAATAAGTTACACCAAAATATTATGGGGCATACTATTGAAAATCCAAGGTAAAAACTTGCAGCAATAGAACTTAATAATGTTTTTACAAATCTGAAATTATGTATCCAAGATAACCATAAAGAGATTATGTGATTAACAATTCAATAGTGAAATCAAAATCAACAATATCACAATTTTCCAAACACAAGTGACACAAGATATATGTGGAGAAACCTTTACACCCAAAGAGATACATTGTTTGTATTAATCCTCAAAGAAGTACACCAATACAATAATCCTCTGTGAAAACTGTCAAAACTTCATCACTCTGACAACCTAAAAAAACTCTTACAAACCACCATCTCAACGCTCCAATATATAGAAGTTTGCATCAAAGAGAATACCACAAATAGTATCCCAAAACAACAAGAAAAATCACCTAGAAAAACCCATAAACATGTCATAAAATATTGAATAATCACATGGCCTTCACATGGGCGCCTAACCCACAACCAATTACAATTGGTCAATACTGAGTGCATCATAACTCTCTAACGGCTCTGATGGCTTCATGCAAGAGCATGCACTAACATGCAAACCTGGGCGCCCAACTATGCAAGAGCATGCAAAACATGCAAATAACATGCAAGGACATGCACACCAAAGTGGTCCCCAATCAAAAAGTTGGATGCCCAAGAGGAATATTCTTCTAAATTCTTTGTAACCATCACCGAAGAGGGTCCACCTCTTTGAATGCAATTACAATTTGTCATAGGAAAATAAATAATAAAATTTTGTGTCCCTCATGTCCTCTAAAACACTTTCCAAAGAACGTGGAGACACACAATTATCAACTTAGGATAGCAATTGATTATAATGTCACCTATCCTAACACATACCAAATTCTACATAAGATTGGTAGTGTAGCCTACAAGCTTGAGTTACTGCCTACAACAATGAGACACCCATTTTTTCATGTTTCTAGTTTAAAAAAGGAGATTGGTTGAACAATTCCTATATAGATAGTGTTACCAAATTTAGATGAAAAAGGAAGAATTAGTTTGGATCCAAAGTTAATTCTCCAAACATGTACAAAGAAATTTAGGCCTCTAGGACTATCACCAAGTATCTTATATTCGAAGGAAGAATTTACTAGTTGAAAATGCCACATGCAAAGATAAAGATTTTGTAAAGAAACATCCACATTTGGTTATAATTAAGTAATTATCCTCTAAAGAGGGGGGAACACGCCATGCCCTTAATCTTATACTATGTATAGGGTTATGATTAGTCAACTTGTGGCTACCTTAAATCTTAATTAATTCATGATCATTACTATATTCTTATGTAGTTAATTAGGTTAACATAGGTGTTATATTTTGGTATCTAAGTCAACCTAGATGATTTCAAGGCTTAAGTAGGGTGTATATATAGGAGGTAGTAGGTGTGTTTTGATCATTAGATTGTGAATTGATTTCTTTATTGAAGACTTTTGGAGGTTGTAACGTGGCTTATTAATATGAAGTATTTGTAGCATAGATTTTATTATATTCCTTCTCTTGTGCAAGTTGTTTTATTACAAAACCCTAGTGTCACAAAATATGATGGTTACAACATAATCCCATATAAAGTTTTCTAATTAGGCCTTGGAGCTCTTTCAATAAATGGAACGATCAAGGACCGAGCCAAATTGGATCAACTTTGCTATTATGTTTCCAATGTGTGCCAAGTTGGTCAATAGGGGAAGCAATTCTATTATAGTGCCCCATAAAATTGTTACTATTATTTTATTTTAAATAGAATAATCTAAGGATTGGATCATTTATTAGACTTATCATAATTGTTGAATTGTGAAGAATTGTTTGATTATGTGAATTGTTTAAAATTATATAGTTAATGCTATCTTGAATAATTATGGTTATGTCTATTACTAATTTGACTACTGTGATAAATATCTTGTTTATCTATTGGTATATGTATGAGGTGCACTTTGCGATTAGAGAAAGGTTATCATGCAAGCAGATGATGTTTAACAAGGCACGGTGAAAGAGGTAGAAAATTGACAGTGGAAGATCATGTGCATACCAACTAGATTTATCCTTGTATTCCTAATTTATTTGTCATTTTGGCATCCTATAACTTCTCAAATTGTGTTGTATTTTCAAATAGAGACATAGACAAAACAAGGAAACAATGCAGCCATGATAACGTCATCATCTACCTTGGTATCTTCTTTTACCTTCCTTGTGAGGATTTTAAGTCCACAAATCCAAATGCAAAGGAAGCTCCAATGCTACTTTGAAATTTGTTGTGTCCATAAGAGCACATAACTTGATTTTAAGTGAATTGTATACAATTAGAGGTGCAATATGTATAACTATTCAATACTGTTTAGGATCTTGATGATATAAACTTACCAATCCATGAGTGAACTCTATGAAAAAAAATAAAAAATAGAAGAGTAGATTTATGTTTTGATAGACTCAAAACTTACTATTAGACTCCAAGATTTGATGAAGAATACCTCCTCCTCTATAGTATTTGTTGAGATTCAATATTTTCCTATGAACCTTCACAACTATTGTCAATTGCAACAAAAAGAGTTGTAAGTTAATGTGTTTCATGGAGTACAAAAAAGTTGGCATTTGTCCATTTTAATTTTGATTCATCTCCCTACCTAACGAAAACCAACATATCATTCATCACAATCATTCAACACCATAATTGACCACAACCTCTAATTATCCAAGTTTATAATCAAGGAAACACTTTATTATTTTAAGGCTCAAAGCTAACTAACATGATTTTTTAAAAATGTTTCTTTAAAAGATTGTATGTGTCTTTTCATATTAAAATAGAGATTAGATTTTATTTTTGTCATAATTTTTTTAGAATGTTTCTTTAAAAGATTGTATGTGTCTTTTCATATTAAAATAGAGATTATATTTTATTTCTGTCATATCTAAATATATATATTTCGGTGATGCTTTTAATTGTTCTTAATAACATTCAACAAAAAAAAAAATTATAGAATTTAAATTTTAACACAATTTAAAAATTTAACAATACAATAATTTTTGTATATATATACACGCACACGCACACACATAAATAAAAAAATTAAATATAAATTATAACATTATTATTCAATTCTATATGTAATTTTATATAATGATTGACTAAATAAATTAAAAAATTAGAAATACATTAATATTGCCGCCCCTACTGACAGGGGTTTTATGTCAAGAGAAAGGCCAGCTGTGCTGCTTACGTCTGGGCGTTCATAATAATTTCATTATAAATTGAAGTTTATCAGTCTTTTGGTCAGTAGGCTTAACTATCTCTTTGTATGATCTTGTAAAAACTCTGTTTATTTCATCATGGCTTCTGTGCAGCTTCCTCTGCTTTTTCTTCCTTCCACCAACGAATCCAACCTACTGAAGCCCATTTATATACGAGATGAGGACGAGCGCCCAAAGATTTCACATGATCATTTCAGTAATGATATACCCATCATTTCACTGGAAGGAGTTGAAACCATTAATGGCAGAGCTGCAGTAATACAGCAGATCAAGAAGGCCTTTGAAGAGTGGGGGGTTTTTCAGGTTGTAAATCATGGAGTGCCCAAAGAGCTTCTGGACTGTATGCAGCAATTGTCCAGGGACTTTTTTGGGCTTAAGCCTGAGGAAAAGATGAAGTTTGATATGAGAGGTGGGAAAAAGGGGGGGTTTATTGTGAGCAGTCATTTGCAAGGTGAGAGTGTGATGGATTGGAGAGAGCTCATGACTTTCTTTTCATATCCTGTGAGGAGCCGAGATTATGAGATGTGGCCTCAGAATCCTGCTGCTTGGAGGTCCAATTCTCCTTCTTTACTCTGAAAAGAGACATTGAATTTATATTTGTTAGATCAAACCCATACAAATGAGATCTTTTATTGTTTTTGTTTGTGATGCAGGGAGGTTGTGGAGAAATATAGTGAAGAAATGATGAATCTGGCAGGCAAGATTCTGGAGATGGTGTCAGAGTCATTGGGACTGGAAGCAGATGCTGTAAAGAAGAATTGCTTGGAGATGGACCAGAAGATTGTCATAAATTTCTACCCCAAATGCCCACAGCCAGACATGACTTTGGGAGTGAAGAGGCACACTGATCCAGGCACCATAACTCTTCTTCTTCAGGATCAGGTAGGAGGTTTGCAGGTCACCAAGGATGGGCATCGTTGGATAACTGTGGAGCCTGTGGAGGGGGCTATTGTTGTGAACTTGGGAGATCATATGCATGTAAGCTCTTTCTCTTTTCCTAAGAGATTTTAATTGTATAAAGATGTCGCAGAACTGAGGTTTAGATTTTCTATTATTAAATTTTATTATTTTTCTATTTTTTAATTTTTATTTTGATAATTAAGTTATAATTTTTCTTTCGTTATGGAAGTTCATTTTCTTATTGGAGATTTTGAAGGATATTTTAAATTTGTTAAAAGTTCAAGGGGTTGAGCTTATTAAATTAAAGCAGTTTTCATCGTGGAGATCCAAATTCAAATTTTAAAGTCGTGACTCTTTGTCTTCTATTGTTGACTTCTAGTATGGAGGTGATTTCTAAATAAGTGGATTTCTAAATTGTGACTATTAGTTTTCCATAGGTGGTTTCTATTGTGGTTGTTGGAAAGGAGCTAGTATTAGTTTCATTGTTGTGTTGTTGGCTTCTACTATGAAGGTGATTTAAGGAAGTGGATCTCTAAACTGTAACTATCAGCCTTTCATAAATGGTTTCTAATACGTTTGTTCTAAAGGAACTGATATTAAATATTTTATTCAAAAGATTTGTTTTCCTAATAATTATTTTAAAACATTTATTAATTATATTAAATATTTTATATTACCAGTTTTGTCCTCTACAATTTGGAAGTATACTACTTAATCTGATTCCAAAAAAGATCATCCACCCTGGGAAACTTATGTTCTTGGATTAACCTCCTCTCAATATCTAAATGAACTTTGTAATTTGACAAAATGCTAAGCTAAAGTTACAAATCATCATAATTTTCCTTATAAAAAATCTTACTAATCTAGAAGTAGAATTTATCTTAAAGACAAAAGCTATTTTCAAAGTAGTTTTCATTAAATTATCCTTTACAGTCTGTACATGGTTGTCTAACAGTTAATTGAATATATTAGTTTTAGAAATTGGGTCTAACTTATCCTTCTGTTATTGCCCAGTATCTCAGCAATGGCAAATACAAGAATGCAGATCACCAAGCTGTAGTTAATGCCAGTTGCAGCCGTCTGTCAATTGCCACATTTCAGAATCCTGCCCAGGAAGCCATTGTTTATCCTCTAAATGGGGTGATCAATTATGATGAAGGGGAGAAGTGTGTAATGGAAGAACCCATCACCTTTGCTCAGATGTACCGTGGGAAGATGAACAGAGATCTTGAATTGGCTCGTCAGAAGAAGAACATAAAATCCTCTATAGACAGTATGTAAAGGGGTTTGAGAGCATAAAGTTGTCACTATCATAAGGGTCTTTGTAACAGTGGTTGTCATTTACCACTGGGGTCTTCCTCGTTTATAGATTATGACTACCTAGTACTGCTACTTCTAATGTCTATTGCTGTCCAAATAAATTCTATGTGAAGAAAATTGTGTTCAAGCTATTGTCAGTGGGAAGGTTTATTAAATACTTGTAGATATATTTTCGCAATGTATGATTGTGACTGTTTTTAGATTAAATTGTGTAAAAAATTTGGAACATTCAATTTTTTTTATTATATTTGTTATTTGGTGATAGAATAGTAGAATGAAATTTTTTCAATGTTGACGAGATCAAAGATAGTCTATGAAACAACAAATTCGTTATTCAGACTATTAATTTGAACAAATAATATTATAAATCTTATTTATTAAATAAATTGTAATTTCAACCTTAATTTTACTACAATTACAGAGGTATACTGAAGTAAATTTATGTTCGATATTTTAGTTAAGAAGTGTGTTTGGGCTCGTTTTAACATCTCATTTGGGTTATTGGCTTTTAATGTTTAGGTAACCCATCAGATCAGATTTTATATTTATATAAACATTAATATAGTTGGACTAGTGAGTGTATGTTGCACTTAAAGTTGGATCTGCTTAATATTATAAATGTTCTTGCCTGTAAGATTAATTTTGTCAGAGTTGGTGAAGACAAAATTTATGATTGGTACAGAAAAGATGAATTAATGATCTTCATTATTAAAAGTGTGTGTATATATGTATATATATATATTACATTTCATTTTATTATATTATTTTTTTATATTTATATATGAAGTCACTTTCATAGAAATTCATGTATTGTCTTGAGATTAATGTATGAAGAAATAATTCTTAAAATACAAATTAGTTGACTCCTATTTATTTTATTTATTATGAGCTAATTTGATACAAATACAATTAGCTGCTATATCTTAGTATATAGATACATTCAATGTGTATTATTTTACATCCAAACAATATCTAAAATCTTACAAAACACAAGGAGAATCATTTTAGGAATCTTTTGATTTGGAAAACTAAAAGGATTCTAGTTCTAAATCACATCCATCTAGAACACTTAAATACTTGATTGTTACATTCAATAATCTCAAATGACTAAAGACAATCCAATCAAGGAGGTCAACGTAGGAGAAAGCGGTCCTTACAATTTGATGGTTTCACCAAGGTATTTATAAATACGACTAGTCCTTGATAATCAACGAAGAGTAGAGATAAAAACAAAATAGGTTGTATTTGTCTACAATTAGGAGACTCATTCCTATGGGTTTCATATCACTTCTACATATCAAGACATTCTTGTGGTGAGTAGGACCAATTATGCAAGGTGTGGATTTGATCTATAGAGAATTTAAAGACTCTTTTAATATTGAGGTGATTAATTTTAATGTTCAATCAAATTATAAATTTCATCATTATTCCTAGAGCTATGTGTATTTATCTATCACATTTGATTTTACAATATCAATTTTGAACCATAATGAATTAAGAAATCTAGGTTTATTTATTCTTCATTTGTGTGCATTGTTTACTTAGCCTAGATTAACTTTAAGGAAAATGTTTTTTATTTATATGCTAGTGAACACATCCATGCTTTTAGGGAAAGCATAGATTTTTTATTTGAAAGCATAGATTGTTTATTTATATTTTAGTGAATCTATCCATGCTTACATCACCTAGGGTTTGACCTTAGGGCTATATTTTCAATTTTCTTAGGTTTGTCAATATGATGTGATTCTAATTTTATCATTTAATTTCATGTTTCCTAATATTTTAATTTAATTTTATGAAAATACACTTTGATTGGGATTTAAATTTTGGTGAACCCATTCTTGCTTACACCCCCTAGGGTTTGACCTTAGAGCTATACCTTAGCTTTTATCAAGTACTTTTATTTTAAATATAATTATGATTTTACTATTTACATATCTTTAATCTTGCTATTGCATCCTTCGATAATCTAATATTTTTTTGGTTCTTTATAGGTATTTTCTCATTTCTAACATGTATAAATATATTTTAGATTTTGAAAATTTCTTATATTTTATAACATGTGACCTATCAATCCTTGAATTACTCATGATTTTTTATGTTATGGATGTAAATATATTTTCTATAGATGTTTTTATCATTGCTATATTTTCCCTCTTTGATTGAGTTTTTTCAGGCCCATGATCCTCTTCTCTTAGCTATTCTTGTGCTATTTATCTATGAGATTCACAATAATATTATGGTTTGTGATAATGATGAATGTCTACCTAGCATGGATCTATGATATACTAATGATGCATCTTACATGATGACTATTAATGATGTTACACATCTTTTTATTACACATAACATTGATATTATTTTTAAGATCTTTCTTAATGTCATTCAAATCCTATGTTCAGAAATTCATGTGCTTTGAGTAAACCACCCTCTCTTGATTAAGGGTATGAGTGTTTCACATAGTCACATATAAACATGATGACAACTTACATCATGATAATAATCCATTTGTAACTCCCATTAAGACTTCATTCCCTTACTTTGCATTATATAATCATAATATAAGCCTTATTGAAGAGATGTTACACAATGATGATGATAATGATCTACAAATGATTTTATACATGCAAAATAGTTTTTAATTGCTAATTATGAGCACATAGATGAACACATCTTACTTATTTGATAGTTTATTCTCATTGAGTTGGAGGTATTTTCAATGGATTGATTTATCTATTTTAATTTACACTTCCTTTATGAATTTAACCCATGCCTTGCCTATTTTCTATTCCCACTTCATATGACAATAATTATATGGACTCAATAATTCCTTCCTACAATTTATCTTTCAATCATAATTCATTTTTTGGATCAATATAGCTTATGTCTCTATTATTCCTACTTTTAATATTTCCCCTTACATGCATAGACACCTAAAATATGACCTTACCCAACCACACCTAATTTTAACCTATTTTTAGCCATTAATTAAATAAATTTCCAATATTTATTTAATTATTTCCATCTTTTTGTTGGTGTAGGTTTTTATTTTCCTAGTGGGTTAATTTATTTTTCCTTAGTCCTAGGCTTTTCCTACACTTAATTAAGTTTTCTTAGGATAATAAAGTGAGTTTATTATTTAATAACTAGGAGATAAGTGATGAGGTGTTCCCTTCCTTAAAGGGTGGAACCACTTTCCAATTTTGGTGGCATCCTCTACTTTTGGTGGTCCATCTCCACTTTTTGTGGTTGATTCCTATTGGTTGGATTTTCCACCTACCTCCTCTCCTAAGTTCTATATAAATTCACTACCTAGCTTGTATTTTCATCTATTCAAGCATCTTGCTTTGTATCTTTCCAGCTTTGGAGCTCTTAATGCAATATTGTCACATCGACATTGCATAATCTCTCAGAGTCTTGGTGTGCATTCTTTATGCTTTTCTAGCTTATGTAGCTTTAATTTTCTCTTTAAAAGTTCCTTGGGTTATTCAATCTATTTTAGATTTCTAACATGGTATCAGAGCTTTTGTTTTGAGAAATCTAAGTTCATAGATTCCTAAATAAGAGATTGAGTTTCTTGTAAAAATCTCATAAATTTTCGTATGCTCTTCTCTTGCGTTCTTGAATGATCTAGAGAATCAAAAAGAATTTGCAAAGATTTAATTACCTCTTTATTTTGCATATGTGTTTTGTGAGACCTGGGAGATTGCAGCATTTTTGGTTATACTGGGAGTATTTTTTATTGTTCCAATGTTTCCAAAAGGCTCGAGAAAGTTAGATTTTCCTTTTGTTTCATCCAAATTGGAGATCATTTGACAAAGTTGCAAATGAGGGTTTAAAGCTTAGATCTGCGACCAACTTTTTATTGGAGCATTTTCATCCCAAAAAAAAATATTTCCATTGCATTCAAAAGGCCTAAAAACCCCTATTCTCATATAAAATTTGTCTATTTTAGACGAATTTGATTTTTAACAAAAAAATTCTTTTGCAAGGGGGTCGTCATTGTAGGAAAAAATTCAGCCTATTTTTAAAAAAATTCACAACTTTTCACCACGGTGACCGTTTTTCTGTAAATGAGATATCGTTGGAAACTTGGAGATGAGAACTTTCCATCTACAAAGGTTTCAAAGAGAAAGTTTTCTATTTTATATATTGATATTGTTATTGTTATACATTTCATTTTATTATATATTTTATTTATATTTTTTATATTTATTTATTATATTTATATATGAAGTCACTTTCATAGAAATTCATGTATTGTCTTGAGATTAATGTATGAAGAAATAATTCTTAAAATACAAATTAGTTGACTTCTATTTATTTCATTTATTACGAGCTAATTTGGTACAAATACAATTAGCTGCTATATCTTAGTATATAGATACATTCAATGCGTATTATTTTACATCTAAACAATATCTAAAATCTTACATACACAAGGAGAATCATTTTAGGAATCTTTTGGTTTGGAAAACTAAAAGGATTCTAGTTCTAAATCACATTCATCTAGGAAATTAATACTTGAATGTTACATTCAATATTCTCAAATGACTTTCAAGACAATCCAATCACAAAGGTCAACCTAGGAGAAATTGGTCCTTGCAATTTGATGATTTCACCAAGGTATTTCTAAATATGACTAGTCCTTGATAATCAACGAAGAGTAGAGATAACAACAAAATAGGTTGTATTTGTCTATAGTTAAGAGGCTTATTTCTATAGGCTGCATTTCACTTCTACATATCAAGATATTCTTGTGGGGTAAGTGCAAAAAGATGGGGGGCCAAAAAGGGGGCTTAAGTGGCCACTTTTTTTTTGAAATCGGGAAATATTTGGACGTGAAAAATTGAGGATAGTGACACTCAAAATTTTGAGATGCAACAAAAACAAGGATTGAAGTGCTTTGAGTCTACTTTCTAAACTAGTAATTTATTTTGAAATGGTTGAGATTAAGGGGTTCAAAAGAGGGACGTACAGAAATTGGTGTCATTTTTGTCAGAAAAACATAGCATTGCAACTTTTGTACATCCCTAGCATGGTGAACTTTTTTTTAGTATTTTTAAAATCGCTCTTGTGAGAAATTATCTAACAATATGTAGTTGATGCACAATTTTTTTGATAATTTTTTAATGAATATTTGATTTTTTTACTAATTTTCTAAGTGGACACTTCTTGAAAAACAAAATTATGGCTGTGCTACCCCTACAAATTTTGGAAACTAATTGATTTTTTTTTTTTTTTTTA
>VDFB02376367.1:87049-101340 GCA_007258455.2 Sequoia sempervirens | reverse complement strand
AAAAAGAACAAGAACAAGAGTAAGAACAAGAGAAGGAACAAGAATTTAAGAAGAACAAGAAGTAGCAGTAGAAGAAGCGGAAGTAAAAAAGGAGATGAAGAAGATGAAAAAAAAGAAGTTAGCATTGAGGACAATTATTTTGTAAAGAGGGAAATGTTATTCCCCTAAACCTATATTGTTTATAGTGTTATTAGTAGTCAGCTTGTGACTACCTTAACTCTTAATTAAGTCATATTATCATTTAGTTATTTAGGTCAGCCTACTTGGGTTATATAGGGTTATCTAGGTCAGCCTCGGTGATATCCTAGGAATAAGTATGGTATATATAGGTTGTATAGGTAGGTTATTATCAACATGTTGAGTATCATGTTCTTATTGAAGACTATTGGAGG
Organism: Sequoia sempervirens; assembly: GCA_007258455.2. NCBI lineage: Eukaryota > Viridiplantae > Streptophyta > Pinopsida > Cupressales > Cupressaceae > Sequoia > Sequoia sempervirens. Next base: position 100,948 of record VDFB02376367.1, on the reverse strand, counting down.
TATCCCCCTAAAAGTTGCATATTATTATCAAATATTTTTAGTATATTCTTATTGTATTCTTCTATTGTGCAAGTTATTTCATAACATGGCCCATGCAAATGACATATTTTCAACATGCGTAGATATGCAACTCTAGGTGGTCCCTGCCCAAAAAGTGGATGCCTTAATGAAATTTTCTCTTGATATTCTTTGTAACCATCATCGAACATGTGTCCACCTATATGAATCCAATTATAATTTTTCATAGGTAAATAAATGAAATGAAGAGAAAGAGGGAAGATGGATAGAAGACCTAAAAAATGAAGGACCTATGCCAAAAAGCAAAAGGGGGTGTCCACCTTATCACAAATCCACCTTTTCCATGTTCATTAGGAAGAGGGATAGTGCCACAAACGATTAGAACTGACTTGCAATCCTCAAGGTGAGTCAACCATAGGTTTGGACACTATGCTACCTTAACTTCCTTATGACAAATGATTGAACAATAGTTTGGGGAGAAGAATAAAAGTGAATTAACAATCAAACTTATGAGATCTAACACTTGAAACATGAAGCATTATGATAATATTGATAGTAACAACCATCAACTAGCAGATTTGAGAAGGCTAAGATGGTATGTACTTGGCTCCAAAAGTGGGTTTCAGGCTCTACTGAAGGACATTCGCCAAGGGGCGAATGGGTCCCTATATAGGGCTCTAAAAATTATTTTTTTGCAGTCTTCAGATCCTAGATCTAAGATTCTGATTTCCCCATGTTAGATCGCTGGAAAGCTGGAAATATAATCTGTAGGTGAGTTTCTGTGTCTTGACAAATTTGATGAAAACTTTGATAACTTCATAAAATTGCACTTTTGATCCAATTTCAATCCTTCTTCATCGGGTGATCCCACAATACTTATTTACAATTTTTGGCCAAACAGGACATTGAACTGATTTTTTTAACTAAATCTTCACTTTCGGGCACCTATAGCTGCTAAACCATGAGGAATTTGAAGATGATGCAAACCAATGATTTGTGACATTTTTTCTATAGATTCTAAATATATATTTAAAAAAAAAATTAGAATCAAATTGCATTTCTTTTTCCATCTCCTTCGAAAACTAGTTTTTAACAGTAAACACCATTTTTAAAGAGTGATGTTCACTTATACAACATAACTTCTTTTCTATGAAGGATAAAATTTTATTTTTTTGAATTTAGATTTGTAAATATGCATATCTAGCACTTTCATTTGGTTTCATGTTGTTTTATTGGATATTTTTTTCTTAATTAAGTTTTAAAGTCAAACCAATTACAATTTAGACACAGACAAACTGTATATAACATAATTTATTTTGTATGTACCAAAATTCAATTTTATTTGTTTTGTTGGATCAAGGACATCAATATCTAGCATAGACATATTTTTCAATTTTTTTTTGGTAATCTATTATTTTTTCACATGTGCAAAACAAAGAGCTTGATTTTCGGTGAAAAACCTAAATTCACAAAAAATAAAAATAAATATAATAATGAAATTAAATATATTTAAAATTATACTTTTTGGGAAGCTTATAATAAGGACTACATATTTACAAAAAATAAATTTTAAATGAATTCATTTGATCCCCCAAAGGGTAAATCAAAAGTGGTTTTTTATCAGCATTTTGATAGGTGTAAAGGAGTCTCTGTTATAGGTATGGTTTAAAACTAGCGGGGTTCTATCCAAGGGGGTTTGATTTAAGGTAGTTTAGATCTAAACCCTCTTCCAATTGGAATCCTTTAAATGAAACTTTTCAAGGCTTAAATCATTATATTTTCTAATTTAAATATGTGATTTCAATGAAACGTGATGTCCCAAAAAGTGTAAACCACTATTGTGGGATCACCCCAATTTGTAAATTCCTGCATACAAAGAGAAGTTTCTTTAATTTTTGTGAATAGGGTTTTCCTTCACCAAACCTCGATTTGGTAATCAAACCTAATGAATGATGATAAATGGAACTAATTGATGAATGAACAAAAGCTCATATGCTATAACTCACCAAACCCTTAATGGTTTTCCCTCTAGAGGACTAAGGCTATCACATCACTCAAGGCTTGGATCTTGCATGAAATGGATTGATTGGATGATATATCTTGATGCTCGAATGCTTTCTTGAAAATTGAAACCTTCATCACAATGTTAGCTCCAAAAGCATGTATGAACACACATAAATCTTGACATCATGATAGGATCTTGAATGTTGCAATAAATGACTGACAAATCTGCTTTCCAATGCACTTGACAACAATCTTTTCTCTTAGGATTGATCTCTTGAAGTCTTAGGATTGCTTAGGATTTGAATTTGATAAAAAGACCTTGTATTTATAGGTGTTTCCTTAATTACCCAACAATTAAACACCACAAGCCGATCTTTGCAATTTGAATTTAGATAATTAAAATGCCACCAAAAACATATTAAAATGGATCCCAAAGACTTATGAGTACCCATTCATTCTTGGGAAAATGGATCCTAGGCCCTAAACCTAGGACACATTTTCCAAGATGTGTAAATAAGAGTATGCATTGATTAAATGTGGGGTTCCCTTTCAGAAAATGAAATTAATTAGGCTTGTGAATGCATAATTGGGACAATTAAATGCTTAATTAAGTCAAATTAATTAAGGGGATGCAAACATAATAGTGTGAAAATGTAAGGGAGTACATTTCCTGACACTACAATAAATATTAAACTTTTTTGTCACACATGACTCTAAGTGTCCAAGTACCAATTCCAAGGATCATAGAGACACATGAAAATGACTTAGGATTACAAATTTAATATCACTTATCCTAACATTATCCCACTTGATATTATACATTGTAATTACAACCATGAGATACCTAAATAATAATAATAAATTATAGTGATCAAGGATCATGGCCATCTTGTACCAAGAGAACTTATCTAATCATTGGCTTCATGAGAGAATATGCAACATTACCCAAAGTGTCAATTTTTTCTAACAAGATATTACCATTCTCAACCATTTCTCACACAAGGCGATAATGGACATCAAAATGCTTAGTATGAATATGATAAATAGGAGTTTTGTCCAAACATATGGCACTCTAACTATCACATCCAATCCTCACAATCCTACAATGAAAACCAATAACCATACAAAGTCTCTATAACCAAATTATATCCTTATAGGCATGTGTAGTAACCATATACTCTACTTATATGGTGGAAAAATAAATCATAGGCTATGTTTTAGTTAGCCAACTCATTGCACCTCTAAACAAAGAGAAAACATAGCCACTAGTGGATCTTTGACTATCCATGTCACTTTCCCAATCTACATCAACAAAACCCTATATGTCCAATGATTCAACCACATCATAAAAACCATGATAATAATCAACATAAAATCATCAATTTAATCTTAATATAAACTTAATGAGTCTTCTCACTCCTAAAAAACCCAGCTTTAATGTAAAGACATAAAAATTTTGGTACCACATTTTGAGTGATTGTTTTAGACCATGTAATGATTGTTTTAACCTGGAAACTATTTGTTACTTTCCTTTCACAAAAAAAAACCATTAGGTTGTTGCATATAATCCCCCCTTCAAGATCTCCATGCAAGAAAGAAATATTAACATCCATTTATTCAATATCAAAATCATAAGAAACAACAATAGATAATTAGAATATCATAGAAGATAACTTAGAAATAGGAGAGAAAAATTTACAAAGATCAACTCCCTCTCTTTGGGAGTACCCCTTGGTAACATCATCTAAAATATTTGCACCCTTATCTTCTCCATACTCTGATACATCTAACTGTTTTGATTATATGGGAAAAATAGGTTTTGAATGGACTCGAAACCATTTACAAATAGGTTTTGACAAGACCCAAAACCTAAACAAGGAAGATCATGCTGTCAAAAGAAAAAGATATGAAAAAATAGCAACAAAACAACAACAAAACTTCAAAGGATCAACAAGACAACTCAAACCTGTAGTAAAACCAACCTGCAAAAGATCATTTTGAAAGGAGTCGAAAACCCAATAAAACTAGGTATTTACAGGGACCTTGAGCATAAAGGTTTTGAAGGGACCTTAAACCCTTTACAACCAAGTTTTGGCAGGGACCTTAAACCCTTAGAAATCACCTACATCGGCTAGGAAACAACAAACCAGTGACTCAGGGAGACAAAAGAACAACCTAAGATAGCTAGGAAACCATCAAACTATAACATCTAGACTGCACATAATGCTTAGCATCGACACCCACCCAACTCTCCAAACCACTGGCTGAAACAACTAAGTCACAAAAAAACAAATGATAAAAAAAATAAAGCCCATCAACACCCCCTCTCCACCTCTATAGTAGAAGTCACCATGGAAACCCAAGTTGCCACTGCAAAGGAACTCCAACCAATCTGTATTCCACCTCCATAGGAATGGCCTCCTCAAAAGAAGTTGCATTGAAGAAAACTCACAAAAAAAGTGTGAACAAGCCACCACACCAACAACATCCATCTCCACCTCAAAAGGAGAGGTCTCCTCCTCCATAGGAGAGGTCTCCACCTCAATAGGAGACACTAATTGCAAGACATGGAAGAAAGCCAACACTCTTGCAAAAATAGTTAACATAGTAACCAAGGGAACCAACAACATCAGGGTCTTCAGGATGAAAAAAGTAAGCGGACCTATCAAATCCAAACCAAGGGTGGAAACAACACCCTTAAATTCTTGCGAAAGAAGAGAAACCAATGAACTAAACAATACTTTATCCACGCCAAAAGAGGAAAAACCTATCAAAATAAAGGCATCCAAGACTCCCTTAAGCATGAAGAACAATTGGTACACTAAAACCTTTGTTGAAAACTAGCCAACAACTTCAAAACCAAACTCAGAAAGCAAATGTAAATCAAAGAATTTGCACTGATGAACACCGGGACTTTGAAAGAACAAAGCCTCACTAAAAATAAAAACTTTGGGAAAATCCAAAACAACAAGAGAGGCACTAAAGGATAAGCAAAAATGACATCTTTGAGGGAAAAAGGAAAAAGGAAAAAGGAGAAACCTTCAACCACAAAAAAAGGAGGGAAAACAACCACTCCAAAATGGTCTCATAAGTAGATAAAGCAATAGGCACAAACCTCTTGAGATGGATCTTCTTTGAATTAGCCCCAACAAAGAAATAAACCATCACATTCAACACTTTGAATCCAAAACCCCAAAGAATAGGAATCTGCCCAATGAAACATGGGAAAAAAATCCCAAAAACACCAAACAAAACACCCTTGCTATGGAAAAATGCACATTTAAACACAGGCAGGGACATAAAAGAAGAAACAAAGAAGTGGATAAATCCCACTCTGGAGGAAAGAAAGGAGCAGGATGAAACAATAAGCTCAACATCTTCCCTAACATAGTAGTCAAGGAATAAAAGCAGCCAAGACAAATCCTTGAGCACACTGAGAACAGGAAACCTGAGCTTCAAACCCTTTGTTAGGAAAGGAAAAGTAGGAAGAAAACACCCTTGCAATCCAAATTCCACACCCAAAAAAATCCACAAGGCAAAAGCAATAGCCAGACCTGAAACACAGCTCCCCAGCAAGGAAACGACAAAAACCAACACTAAACCATAACTTCCCAGAAGGATGAAAGCAAAAAATAGACCCACAATAGTCCATCCAAAGCCAAAGGTAGTAGCCAACACCACTCCTCAACAACCCCATAGAACGACACTAGTAGCGAGCCTAATAGTAAACCATCTACATCTGTAGAATCGTCTCCTTCCTCTCCAGAACCATCCCCAGATTTTAAATTCCCCCCCCCCTCCGCTTCTCTTCCCACTACCTCTCCGCTCCATCAGAATATTGCTAGTAGTGATTTGTTACAAATTATTGTTTTTATACATCTAATTGTTCTTCCACATGTGAATCTTCTTTCTTTTTTATTTTTATCTCAAAGTGCACTTTTTTAGTCTTTTCTTTCTCCTTTGGTTGTTCTCCACTTGAATAAGCTCTAAAATCATTGAAAATCACATCTCTAGAATATATATTTTTTAGGTTATAAGATTTCAAAGCTTATAATATTTTAAATTCTCACTCTAACCTACGAAGATGTATTTTAGAGCTTTTGGATCTAGTTTATATTACTTTTCTTGAGGCACATGAACATAATCCTCACAATCAAAGAACCTTAAATGTGAAACATAAGGATTTATACATATCCACACTTCATAAGTTTTTTTTAATCAAAAAGAGGTGAAAAAGGATATTTATTAATTAAATAATAAGAAATACTTATAACCTCTACCTAAAAGCATTAATCTAGCTTAGCACCACTCAACATACTCCTAACTCTTTCCATTAAGTTTTGGTTCATTCTTTATACTACCCCATTTTTTGAGGAGTTATTTTCAAGACTCAAGGAGAATTTGGCCATGACAAAAAGTAGAATGAAACAACAGGTTGATCAAAATCATAGTGAAAGATTTTTGGAGTTGGTGATTGGACCATCTTGAGATTACAAACTTATAAGAAAATTTTCCTTAAGGGAAAATTAAAGAATAATAAGTTACACCAAAATATTATGGGGCATACTATTGAAAATCCAAGGTAAAAACTTGCAGCAATATAACTTAATAATGTTTTTACAAATCTGAAATTATGTATCCAAGATAACCATAAAGAGATTATGTGACTAACAATTCAATAGTGAAATCAAAATCAACAATATCACAATTTTCCAAACACAAGTGACACAAGATATATGTGGAGAAACCTTTACACCCAAAGAGATACATTGTTTGTATTAATCCTCAAAGAAGTACACCAATACAATAATCCTCTGTGAAAACTGTCAAAACTTCATCACTCTGACAACCTAAAAAAACTCTTACAAACCACCATCTCAACGCTCCAATATATAGAAGTTTGCATCAAAGAGAATACCACAAATAGTATCCCAAAACAACAAGAAAAATCACCTAGAAAAACCCATAAACATGTCATAAAATATTGAATAATCACATGGCCTTCACATGGGCGCCTAACCCACAACCAATTACAATTGGTCAATACTGAGTGCATCATAACTCTCTAATGGCTCTGATGGCTTCATGCAAGAGCATGCACTAACATGCAAACCTGGGCGCCCAACTATGCAAGAGCATGCAAAACATGCAAATAACATGCAAGGACATGCACACCAAAGTGGTCCCCAATCAAAAATTTGGACGCCCAAGAGGAATATTCTTCTAATATTCTTTGTAACCATCACCGAAGAGGGTCCACCTCTTTGAATGCAATTATAATTTGTCATAGGAAAATAAATAATAAAATTTTGTGTCCCTCATGTCCTCTAAAACACTTTCCAAAGAACGTGGAGACACACAATTATCAACTTAGGATAGCAATTGATTATAATGTCACCTATCCTAACACATACCAAATTCTACATAAGATTGGTAGTGTAGCCTACAAGCTTGAGTTACTGCCTACAACAATGAGACACCCATTTTTTCATGTTTCTAGTTTAAAAAAGGAGATTGGTTGAATAATTCCTATATAGATAGTGTTACCAAATTTAGATGAAAAAGGAAGAATTAGTTTGGATCCACAGTTAATTCTCCAAACATGTACAAAGAAATTTAGGCCTCTAGGACTATCACCAAGTATCTTATATTCGAAGGAAGAATTTACTAGTTGAAAATGCCACATGCAAAGATAAAGATTTTGTAAAGAAACATCCACATTTGGTTATAATTAAGTAATTATCCTCTAAAGAGGGGGGAACACGCCATGCCCTTAATCTTATACTATGTATAGGGTTATGATTAGTCAACTTGTGGCTACCTTAAATCTTAATTAATTCATGATCATTACTATATTCTTATGTAGTTAATTAGGTTAACATAGGTGTTATATTTTGGTATCTAAGTCGACCTAGATGATTTCAAGGCTTAAGTAGGGTGTATATATAGGAGGTAGTAGGTGTGTTTTGATCATTAGATTGTGAATTGATTTCTTTATTGAAGACTTTTGGAGGTTGTAACGTGGCTTATTAATATGATGTATTTGTAGCATAGATTTTATTATATTCCTTCTCTTGTGCAAGTTGTTTTATTACAAAACCCTAGTGTCACAAAATATGACGGTTACAACATAATCCCATATAAAGTTTTCTAATTAGGCCTTGGAGCTCTTTCAATAAATGGAACGATCAAGGACCGAGCCAAATTGGATCAACTTTGCTATTATGTTTCCAATGTGTGCCAAGTTGGTCAATAGGGGAAGCAATTCTATTATAGTGCCCCATAAAATTGTTACTATTATTTTATTTTAAATAGAATAATCTAAGGATTGGATCATTTATTAGACTTATCATAATTGTTGAATTGTGAAGAATTGTTTGATTATGTGAATTGTTTAAAATTATTATAGTTAATGCTATCTTGAATAATTATGGTTATGTCTATTACTAATTTGACTACTGTGATAAATATCTTGTTTATCTATTGGTATATGTATGAGGTGCACTTTGCGATTAGAGAAAGGTTATCATGCAAGCAGGTGATGTTTAACAAGGCACGGTGAAAGAGGTAGAAAATTGACAGTAGAAGATCATGTGCATACCAACTAGATTTATCCTTGTATTCCTAATTTATTTGTCATTTTGGCATCCTATAACTTCTCAAATTGTGTTGTATTTTCAAATAGAGACATAGACAAAACAAGGAAACAATGCAGCCATGATAACGTCATCATTTACCTTGGTATCTTGTTTTACCTTCCTTGTGAGGATTTTAAGTCCACAAATCCAAATGCAAAGGAAGCTCCAATGCTACTTTGAAATTTGTTGTGTCCATAAGAGCACATAACTTGATTTTAAGTGAATTGTATACAATTAGAGGTGCAATATGTATAACTATTCAATACTGTTTAGGATCTTGATGATATAAACTTACCAATCCATGAGTGAACTCTATGAAAAAAAATAAAAAATAGAAGAGTAGATTTATGTTTTGATAGACTCAAAACTTACTATTAGACTCCAAGATTTGATGAAGAATACCTCCTCCTCTATAGTATTTGTTGAGATTCAATATTTTCCTATGAACCTTCACAACTATTGTCAATTGCAACAAAAAGAGTTGTAAGTTAATGTGTTTCATGGAGTACAAAAAAGTTGGCATTTGTCCATTTTAATTTTGATTCATCTCCCTACCTAACGAAAACCAACATATCATTCATCACAATCATTCAACACCATAATTGACCACAACCTCTAATTATCCAAGTTTATAATCAAGGAAACACTTTATTATTTTAATGCTCAAAGCTAACTAACATGATTTTTTTAAAATGTTTCTTTAAAAGATTGTATGTGTCTTTTCATATTAAAATAGAGATTATATTTTATTTCTGTCATATCTAAATATATATATTTCGGTGATGCTTTTAATTGTTCTTAATAACATTCAACAAAAAAAAAAATTATAGAATTTAAATTTTAACACAATTTAAAAATTTAACAATACAATAATTTTTGTATATATATACACGCACACGCACACACATAAATAAAAAAATTAAATATAAATTATAACATTATTATTCAATTCTATATGTAATTTTATATAATGATTGACTAAATAAATTAAAAAATTAGAAATACATTAATATTGCCGCCCCTACTGACAGGGGTTTTATGTCAAGAGAAAGGCCAGCTGTGCTGCTTACGTCTGGGCGTTCATAATAATTTCATTATAAATTGAAGTTTATCAGTCTTTTGGTCAGTAGGCTTAACTATCTCTTTGTATGATCTTGTAAAAACTCTGTTTATTTCATCATGGCTTCTGTGCAGCTTCCTCTGCTTTTTCTTCCTTCCACCAACGAATCCAACCTACTGAAGCCCATTTATATACGAGATGAGGACGAGCGCCCAAAGATTTCACATGATCATTTCAGTAATGATATACCCATCATTTCACTGGAAGGAGTTGAAACCATTAATGGCAGAGCTGCAGTAATACAGCAGATCAAGAAGGCCTTTGAAGAGTGGGGGGTTTTTCAGGTTGTAAATCATGGAGTGCCCAAAGAGCTTCTGGACTGTATGCAGCAATTGTCCAGGGACTTTTTTGGGCTTAAGCCTGAGGAAAAGATGAAGTTTGATATGAGAGGTGGGAAAAAGGGGGGGTTTATTGTGAGCAGTCATTTGCAAGGTGAGAGTGTGATGGATTGGAGAGAGCTCATGACTTTCTTTTCATATCCTGTGAGGAGCCGAGATTATGAGATGTGGCCTCAGAATCCTGCTGCTTGGAGGTCCAATTCTCCTTCTTTACTCTGAAAAGAGACATTGAATTTATATTTGTTAGATCAAACCCATACAAATGAGATCTTTTATTGTTTTTGTTTGTGATGCAGGGAGGTTGTGGAGAAATATAGTGAAGAAATGATGAATCTGGCAGGCAAGATTCTGGAGATGGTGTCAGAGTCATTGGGACTGGAAGCAGATGCTGTAAAGAAGAATTGCTTGGAGATGGACCAGAAGATTGTCATAAATTTCTACCCCAAATGCCCACAGCCAGACATGACTTTGGGAGTGAAGAGGCACACTGATCCAGGCACCATAACTCTTCTTCTTCAGGATCAGGTAGGAGGTTTGCAGGTCACCAAGGATGGGCATCGTTGGATAACTGTGGAGCCTGTGGAGGGGGCTATTGTTGTGAACTTGGGAGATCATATGCATGTAAGCTCTTTCTCTTTTCCTGAGAGATTGTAATTGTATTAAGATGTTGCAGAATTGAGGCTTAAACTTTCTATTATTATTATTATTATTTATTTTTTAAATAATTTGTATCTTGGTATTTAAGTTATAATTTTTCATTTTTTAGGATTTTGTGTTATCCACAAATTCATGAGTTTGAGTTTCGGTAGATGTTTTAATTAAGGAACCTACCACCACCCTCACCAATTACCTCAAATCAATTGAGCTACAACCTTTTACTTAAGCTACAATTTTGAAAATTATTTATTAATAATTTTGAATGGCATTTTAAATTTGTTGAGATGTCCAAAGGGTTGAGCTTAATCGGTTAAAGCATTGAGTTTTAATTGTAGAGACCCAAATTCAAATTTCAAAGGGAAATCTAATATGGAATTCTAAGTTGTGACTCTTGGTCTTCCATTGTTGGCTTCTAGTATGGAGGTAGATTCTAAATAATGGATTTCTAAATCGTGACTATTAGTCTTCCATAGGTGGTTTCTATTGTGGGTGCTTGAAAGGAGATAGTATTAATTTCATTGTTATGTTGTTGGCTTCTAATATGGAGGTGGTTTCTAAACAAGTGGATTTCTAAATTGTGACTATTAGTCTTCCATAAGTGGTTTCTACTGTGGTTGGTTGAAAGGAACTAGTATTAGTTTCATTGTTGTGCTTTTATATAAAAGATTACAATTTTTTTGTTTTGTTTTTGAGATGGATTGATTACTGCAGATAAAATACGACTAATACTTTTTAAGAAAACTTACGTTTAAATTTTAATTAATATATATTTTATTCAAAAGATTTATCTTCTTAATAATTATTTTCAAACATTTATTAATTATATTAAATATTTTATATTAGCAGTTTTGTCCTCTACAATTTGGAAATAGCTACTTAATCTGATTCTACAAAGATCATCCACCCTGGGAGACGTAAATGTTCTTGGCTTAACCTCCCCTCAGTATCTAAATGAACTTTGTAATTTGGAAAAATGCTAATCTAAAGTTACAACTTATCTTATTTTTTCTTATAATTTTTTTATTAATCTAGAAGTAGATTTTATCTTAAAGACAAAAGCTATTTTCAAAGTAGTTTTCATTAAATTGTCCTCTGTAGTTCCTACATGGTTGTCTGACAGCTCATTGAATATATTAATGTTAGAAATTGGGTCTAACTTATCCTTTTGTTATTGCCCAGTATCTCAGCAATGGCAAATACAAGAATGCAGATCACCAAGCTGTAGTTAATGCCAGTTGCAGCCGTCTGTCAATTGCCACATTTCAGAATCCTGCTCAGGAAGCCATTGTTTATCCTCTAAATGGGGTGATCAATTATGATGAAGGGGAGAAGTGTGTAATGGAAGAACCCATCACCTTTGCTCAGATGTACCGTGGGAAGATGAACAGAGATCTTGAATTGGCTCGTCAGAAGAAGAACATAAAATCCTCTATAGACAGTATGTAAAGGGGTTTGAGAGCATAAAGTTGTCACTATCATAAGGGTCTTTGTAACAGTGGTTGTCATTTACCACTGGGGTCTTCCTCGTTTATAGATTATGACTACCTAGTACTGCTACTTCTAATGTCTATTGCTGTCCAAATAAATTCTATGTGAAGAAAATTGTGTTCAAGCTATTGTCAGTGGGAAGCTTTATTAAATATTTGTAGATATATTTTCACAATGTATGATTGTGACCATTTTAAGATTAAATTGTGTAAAAAATTTGGAACATCAATAATATTTTATATTTGCCATTTTGGTGATAGAATAGAAGAATGCTTTTTTTTTAATGTTGACGAGGTCAAAGATAGTCTATGGAACAACAAACCTGTCATTCTAACTTTCAGACTACTACACCATTGCTGAGAAACTTGATAGATCTAAAATAAATAATATTATAAATCTTATTTATTAAATAAACTGTAATTACAATCTTAATTTTACTACAATTACAGAGGTACACTGAAGTAAAATTATGTTTGATATTTTAGTTAAGTGTGTTTGGGCTCGTTTTAACATCTCATTTGGATTATTGGTTTTTAATGTTTAGGTAACCCATCAGATCAGATTTTATATTTATATAAACATTAATATAATTGGACTAGTGAGTGCATGTTGCATGTAAAGTTGGATCTGCTTAATGTTATAAATGTTCTTGCTGTCAGAGTTGGTGAAGACAAAATTTATGATTGGTACAGAAAAGATGAATTAATGATCTTCATTATTAAAAGTAATATATATATATATATTTATGTTAATTGCTATAATTTACTTTTATATTTTATATATTTATTTATTGAGTATTTATACATGAAGCCACTTTCATAGAAATTCATGTATTGTCTTGAGATTAATGTATGAAGAAATAATTCTTAAAATACAAATTAGTTGACTTCTATTTATTTCATTTATTACGAGCTAATTTGGTACAAATACAATTAGCTGCTATATCTTAGTATATAGATACATTCAATGCGTATTATTTTACATCTAAACAATATCTAAAATCTTACATACACAAGGAGAATCATTTTAGGAATCTTTTGGTTTGGAAAACTAAAAGGATTCTAGTTCTAAATCACATTCATCTAGGAAATTAATACTTGAATGTTACATTCAATATTCTCAAATGACTTTCAAGACAATCCAATCACAAAGGTCAACCTAGGAGAAATTGGTCCTTGCAATTTGATGATTTCACCAAGGTATTTCTAAATATGACTAGTCCTTGATAATCAACGAAGAGTAGAGATAACAACAAAATAGGTTGTATTTGTCTATAGTTAAGAGGCTTATTTCTATAGGCTGCATTTCACTTCTACATATCAAGATATTCTTGTGGGGTAAGTGCAAAAAGATGGGGGGCCAAAAAGGGGGCTTAAGTGGCCACTTTTTTTTTGAAATCGGGAAATATTTGGACGTGAAAAATTGAGGATAGTGACACTCAAAATTTTGAGATGCAACAAAAACAAGGATTGAAGTGCTTTGAGTCTACTTTCTAAACTAGTAATTTATTTTGAAATGGTTGAGATTAAGGGGTTCAAAAGAGGGACGTACAGAAATTGGTGTCATTTTTGTCAGAAAAACATAGCATTGCAACTTTTGTACATCCCTAGCATGGTGAACCTTTTTTTAGTATTTT
>VDFB02376367.1:69674-86949 GCA_007258455.2 Sequoia sempervirens | reverse complement strand
GGGAGAGAATTGAGAGAGAGAGAGGGAGGGAGTGGGATAGGGAAAACTTTAAGAAACCCCCCCTCTGAAAAAGTGTAAAATCCTGGCGAATATTGTATACTTCTTGATAATAAAAAATAATTTTAATGGTGAATTTTTTTCATTTTTTGAGAAAAAAATAATCTCAATCGGTGAATCTTTTCTAATCAGTAGAAGTCTATGGAAAATCCTGGTGAATTGCAATTTTTTTTAAACCGATAAAATATTTTCATTGGCAATCAAAAAATATTTTTAAACCTAGAAAATATTTCCATTGGCGAATTAAACATGTTTTCAAAACAGAAAAACAATTTTGTTGGCAATTAAAACTTTTTTTCAAACCAAAAAAATATATTCATTGGCGAATTAAACCTATTTTCAAATGCATAAGAAAAAACATTGGCGAATCAATATAACCATGACCATTCGATGAATTTTTGATGGACAGTTGTAGTTTCATTTTGGAAGTAAATCTCTGAAGCACTAGATTTTCAAATTGAAACCTCTGAAATAACACTAGAACCTTTAGATGCGAACATGTGGTGAGATCAAGGCTCATCGCTCATCGTGGTAATGAACCCGATGGGTTGAAGGATTTTGGCGATGACTCATGAGCGATACAAGAACTTAAGTGGTAGAATTATGTATCTGCATAAAGTTTGTTTTAAAAGAGGGACTGCTCGATGAATTTTCGATGGACGGCTATAGTTGCATTCCAGAAGTAAATCTTTGAAGCACTATACTTACAAATTGAAACCTCTGAAATAACACTAGAACCGTTAGATTTTCATAAATCAATGGTTGAGATTTTATTAATTATTTAGGTTTGTCGGTCATCATGCTCTTGTTTACCGTTTAATATTGCCTAAGTCAAACCAAAATATTTTATGACAAAGCCTTAAATCTTAAGTCTTTAATCCTGAGGGTTGAGTCTCGTCAACCTAACATTTGTTTTTAAGGATTCAAGTGTTGAAATAAATGTTAATTGTCACATCAATGATAGTTGTGAATTTAAAAATGATAAGTGTGATGTCATACTCATTGTGTTCATGCTAACTTCTATATATACTTCACCAACTTGATGTTCTTCATATCATTTATAATATATTTGGCTTTGATTTATTTCTTCTCTATTCTAAATTTAACTGATATTTTATGGAGTCTTCATGGCATTTCATGCTACCCAAATGGTTTTGGGAGAAAAGAAGGGACAATGCACACGACAGATGAAAGTTGGGTATGGTTTTTACAATTCCTTGTGTGAAGGTTGAGGATGTTATAAGAATAATTGTGGGTAGGGAATGGCTTCAGAACAACCCTCGTGCTCTATATTCTGAGGTAGCTTCGGCTTTCTTGTCCAATTGCATGGACATTTTTCTCAATAAATATTTGGTGAAGACACTAGCAATATGTTATTTGTAGCCTTTCATTTACTCTATTTCTTTGTTGGAGTTGGCGTTGGAGCATTACAATTTTGAAAGTGGGTTAACGCCTATTGGTTGAATCTTTAGGAAAGTGGAATTGTATGCTTCTACAGCGCAGGCTCTTGCCCTAGTTAATATGAGATGGGGTCTGCTATGTGATACGAAAACTGATTCATTAAAGAGTCTGGAGTTTTGGAGGAAGGTTTTGGGTGATTCACTTTTCTTCTCTACTATTAGTATGTTAAATTTGATTCACGTTCTACTCAAACACTTGGTTGATGGCCTCAGCCAATGTTACAAAAAAAAATAGTAATGAATTGTGTAATGTGTCACGTGTCTATATTTTATTGTACATCATAGCAATTCTTGTAATATGTACTTTGTGACTGGTTTTTTGTCACAATTAGTGGATTTTTTTCCTTTTGGCCACGCTGGTTATATACTATGTACTTCAATCTTTAGCAATAGCTACTTAAATTAAAATACTTTCCGTGGCTCCATTCTTGTAAATCCTTTTTTCTTTGGTCAATATTAAAAATGTGGCTTTAAAACTAATAGTAATTATCAACATATAGTTCTGATCATAAGTGAGCAAAATTTATTGTGACTTCTTAGTGGACATTGATAATGATTAAGGTAAAACAAGACTTTTAATTCTCTCTTTTCAATGTGTCAAATTACTCTACCTTTCATTTATTCTATTGAAATTCTCAATCTGTTTAAAGAAAGTTTGGTTGCGGTACTATGGGCGGCAACGCAGATTAATGTCATATGAATAGCCAGAGTGATTGATTGGATAGATCTATATTAAAAACTACATGGTGTACTATAGAATCGCAGATGATGATGTCAATAATCCAATGATTTAGTGAAACAAGATTTGTAATGATTTCATATTGTTTGAGTGGCACTGGCGATTTTGACAATTAACAGCTTGTCAGCTTGAGGTATAGTTTGCATGTAGCCAGGCTGTCAGAGTCCAGGCGTCAATCAAATTAAACATTTAAATTTTAAATGTTAGGCTTAAGTTACACGAATCAATTAAGTTATTTTTTTGGTTTGCACGAATCGCAATTATGACTATACCCAACCTCACACACCACACGTGTAAGGTGTACACAGGGACCAGGCTAGTAGTGGCACTATTGGTGGCAATTTTGGCCCATAAATAAGGATAGTGAGTACAACTAAAATCATTCATTGAATTGTCATAAGGGTTTTCATTTTGTAGGGTTAATAACTTAATAAGGATTCAAGAAGAAGATGAAGCGGTATTATTTGGGATACTCTAAATTCTCCTGCCTCTAGTTATGTAGTTACAGAGTAAAAGACCAATTTCCTTCAAGTTCAAAATGGGTGGAATTGGAAAGAAGTTGATTTCGTTCACCTGACTTCTCAGACGGGTTTTGAACCAGGATGAGGAGCTCTGATGGAGATAAGTGTTATCCCAGTGAATGGAGGCTACAAGTAGAATATGGGAGCAATTTTACTACCCCTCATCTTCTACATGATTTTGATTCTCAAAGGGGATAAGTACATTTTGTATCTTTATAGCTCCCAGTTCCCCAGCATGGTTGGCCAGGCAAGCCCCTTGCATTTATTTTTAGACACCATGCCCTACCAGGCAAGCCTCGTGTATTTATTTTTAGAACTCATCTTCTACATGGGAGCAATTTTACAACCAATCATCTTTTGCATGAGTCTAGTTCTAAAGGGGGTTAAGTACATTTTTCATCTTCAAAACACCCATTTCCCCAGTTTGATTGCCCCCCCTTTCCCCATGCATTTATTTTTAGAGCCCATGGCTAACTCGGCAATTCCCATGTGTTTATTTTCAAAGCACATGGTTGACCTAGCAAGTCTCATTTATCTTCAGAGAAACATGTATTACATTTACATTTTCACCAACGGTCCAACAGAAGCTTGGCGCTTGCGCTTACATTTGTATTTGTACTATGTAATAATGTGACATTGTAATTCAGTTGTAATAAAATAAATGGTTGTGCTATTAATGTGACATTGTAGTTCATTTTATTAAGTCTTTTGCAAGTTAAGTGCTATTAATGGTTGTGCTATTAATGTAACATTGCAATTCATTTTATTAAGGCCTTTGCAATGTTAAGTTACCGACCCCTTGGCCTTGATGTCAATCCTAGCACATTAAAGTTTAAAGAAACTTTACAACACATGTTTATTATTTATATCATAAATTACTCAACCATTTGATGAACATTTGATGTATGGTTGTAGTTGCATTCTGGAATGAAATGCATAGAGCACTAGGCTTGTGAACTTAAACCTTTGAAATCACCCTATAACCATTAGATTAACAAAGATCAATGGTTTAGAATTTGTTGTCAATGCAGGAGTAAATCATAAATGGCTTGTTTTAATTTTTTCAGCCATGTACTAATTGTTTACTGTGTAGTCCAGAAGTAACACATAGACATTTCAGTTTCATTCACTTTAATGTTCGAAGAAACAACACTTTCTATTGCTAAGTGATTTTATTTTGAAGTTAGAGGGTCAACACACAGGGATATTTCAGTCTTCAATTTGCTCATTGCAGTGTACCACCCTGTTCTGGTTTCACAATTCCACTCCCAACAAAGCCATTCCAGTAACCCAGTTTCAAGAATCAAAATTTGGGTAAGTTCAAGAATCTTGCGGCTACATTTCATCGTTTGATGTTTCTTAAAATCTTATTTTGTCAAACTTTGAAGTTTAGGTTTAGGGTTAAGAGGTTTAAGAATTAAGAAAAATTAAGGAGGACTGATAGGGAATTCACAATTTTACATTCTATAAGCATGTCTACCACTAGTACCACTAGAGCAATGTCAGATAAAAAAATACATTATGCAAAATTGCTTAGAACCCCAGGTTTCACTAATGAATACCATGGTATTTATGATCCTAAAACCTATGGTAGGCCTACCTTAGAACTTAGATTTTCATCTCTAAATAAGGTTGCAAATCAAATGCAAGTTAATAGTATCAGTGCACCATGGGTAAGTGGATTAGGGCACATGATGTTACATGAGGTTTTCCCTTGCACAAAATTTATCATGGTATGTGCCCTAAATTATGATGATAACAAAAGAGTAATTGTTAATAAAGACAACAAAGAAGAATTGTTATCCATTAATGCAGAAGAACTTGGAAAAGTGTTGGGGTTTACAACTAAAGAATTTGGAAATGTCCACATTGACCTAGAAAAGCTTGCTAGTGATTATGAAGCAGTGGATGAAATGGAGAATTTTTTTTCTTAAATAGAATAGTTCAGGATAGAAACAAATTGAAAGGTGATCATAAGCCTCCTTATGATTTGGATATTTTTAAACCATGGGTTCAGGATACTATTTCCATGCTAGCATTTTTCCTCGGATTGGATAGCAATTTTGAAGTGGGTGCAAGCCTCCTTGAAATGGTATATAATATCCATTATGGTGTTCCACATGTCAAATATAATTTTATTCGGCACATTGTAGAATCCATGCATAAACAATTTTTAATGATTAAAGGAGGTTCCACCAAGACATTTAGGCTCACACCCTACTTGTGCTATCTTTTTCTATTCAAATTTAGAGGAATGTTTCAAACCAACAAGCTTCAGATTCAACCCTATTGTAATGCTGAGGAAAATAAAATGGCTCCAGTATATGAATGGACCACTATGATAAGGATGCATGATTCTCAAAGGAACTACAATCATTTTTTAGACTACTTTTTGGCTCCATTGCATCAAGCAATTGCAAATACTCCAATTCCTAGATTACCTATGTCATGTAGAAACTACATTCAACTAGGAAAAGAAATACAATTGGCTTATTAGTACTTAATGGAGGAATACATTGTGCTAAGATTTTATGGATTCGGAGTACAACCATACAAACTTCCAATACATGTGACAATAAGGGTTTTTGCTTTGGAATATTTAAGGCAGATGCAGAGTATTGATGAACTACACTTTACCGGTCAACAAAAGAAGACCTTATTTCCTTCTTTACCTTTTTCATGTGGAGGGATCCAATTCAAGAGAAAACCATTTAGTGTGGTACATAATCTTTTGATTTTTTTTTTATTTTGATGCTATCTATCACTGGTATTATGATCCATGTGACTCCTTTAAATCAATGATTGTGCTCAATAAGAATGTTGCACGTAGAATTCAACATTAGAGTAAACCCTTTTTTGAAAACTTCATAAACAAGGATTCTTGGGATGAGGTAAAAATAGCAATGGAGAAAAGTGTTGCTAAGAATGGTATTTATTTTGAACAATTGTTAGCATAAATTATGGCATTGCATCGAAAGACAATTAGGAGGTACAACAATTTTTATGATAAAATTCATAAATCATCTAGTACAGTAAAAATGCCAGATTCTCTAGAGAAGGAAGTTATAGAAAAAAATTGGTCACAATAAAAAATTACTACCTTTTGGTCTATGAGGAAGGAGCTAGGTGATCCAAGAGCTCTTGCAGAGTATGGAGATAACGAAGAAGATCATGAGTTTAGTAAATTGTGGAATATAGAGAATTCAAATGAACAAGAAGATAAAGAAAGTGATGATGAATTTGATGATGATAGGGAAGAAGAAATCCATGTCAATTTCAAACTTGGTTTAAGTGAGGCCACAAAAGAAGCATATACTATAGGAGTAGCCATAGCTGAAAAATGGGTTATGAAGGTGGTCCTTTGGGGTCCCAAAGACAAGGCCCCTGGATGGTAACTGATGTAGAGCATAGAAAACCTATTGATAAATCTTTCTTTTGTGGTTTGTGGTGAAAAATTAGACCCAGGGAATACAAGTCAATTTGTTAGAGCTTCAAATCCTCATCCTCACGGTTAGACACACTCACAACTAGGACATGCCCATGGTGAAGATCTTAGTGCAACTAGCACTGCCTCTAGTGTCCATGGTATGGGTAGTAGTACTAGTAGTGGTCAACATGTGCTACAACAACAAATTACACACAAGAGGACAACAACACAATATACCACAGAAACACCAGGTGATTAAGGCATACAGAAGAGGAAAAGGATTTTGATAGGTCCAAGTCACACTAGCAGTGGATCCACCACAAAGGAGTTATTTCCAGGCACTCCCCCACTACCAGTTAGTCTGGCTGTGACATCATTAGAAACTATAAGTACTCCTATTCCTTCGCCATTCAAGCATTCCATTGTTCCTATGTCCCTAGGTTTTGATTACATTGAAGAGTTTAAAAAGAAATCAGACATGAATAAAAAAGAAAAGAAGCAACTGATGGAGAGTGTGTCTACTATAACTTTAGAGTCTACAACAACCATGGTATTACCTACATTTGACACAAATAAATAAATCATGGAGTGCACAATTCTTGTTCCCACAGTTCAAAACAAACTAGCAAATTAGATGGCTCTATCTAAATTCTAGTTGAACAATATTAAATTGGATTTTTTTGGACTAAAAAATACTAACAAAATTAATGTATCAAAGAATAATAATGAATTGGTGTACACATCATTCCTAAAGCAAGATAGAGAGAAAAAAAGGTTGTAGACTCAAATTGAAAAGTTATAGGCAGACCTAGAAAATGAGAAAGCAAAGAGGAAAGCAGCAGATAACAAGAGCAATGAATTAGAAAAAGAATTAAAAAATCTGCCTCTACATCAACAAGCAAAGAGGATAAGCAGAATGAGACTATAGTGAATGAACTAAAGGAAAGGCTAAATGAGAGAAAGAAGAAATATGATGAAGAAAAATCCACTTCAAAAATATTAAGCATTGCAAATGGAAATGCACAGTGGGAACAAAAATTGGAGTAGAGAAAAACAAATGAAAGATTGGAGGCAGAGATGATGGAAGCAAAAAATGAAATTAAGTCTTGTCAAAATAATTTATCTACATTTTGTAGAGAAACAATGAGGCATATGAAACAAAAGATCTGGGATGAAATAATGCAGAGGATTGATCATTTGTGTGGCATGTTTCAATTGATTGATGTTGTCAGAAAACATCATAAGAAGCTAAACAAATATTTAATGGACGACAAAAAAGTGTTGGCATTAGAGAAATTAGTAAATCAAATTCAACAAACAATCTACAAAGACAATGACAATGTTTTGAAATCAAAAGGGATTACTAATCAGCTTGCTACATCAATGATGTCATTTTTCATTGAAAAGTGTTTGAGAATGCATGAAACAAAGGAATATTTGCATTTGGCTACAGACAAGATGAAGAACTTGGAAGAAAAGGTAAGGAACTTCATAGAGCTTGGTTTTCCAAAGGCTTTTGACACAAATGAGCAATTCATTGGAAAGAATGATTTCATAAAGAATATGAAGGATGTAAGGAATATTTATTTGGACTAGTTTCCTCAGAACCCAGATGTGGTGAACTATTTGGATTCCATCAAACCATTGCTAACCCTGAATGCAAAATTGACTGAAGAATCCAAGACAGGTTCCAATTTGAATCATGAATTGCTAAAAAATCTTCAAGTCAAACAACATCAATTAGAACAAATGATAATTTCACCACTTGAAGAGTGGAAGTTGCTAGAAAAGGTAATGCAGTTATTTGATTTTTGATAATATGAGTTTCCAAGTTCCAACTCAGCTCTGTGCAGAGTTGTCTTTGAGCAAGATTTTGCATTTCCAATGCCTCTATGTATTCCTTCATGTGATAATCAATAAAAAAGCTCAAATTCAGACTTTAGTAATGTGTTGATGTTCAATTATTTGTATTAAGATACACTTTAAATGATTGTTGATGTTCATTGTTGTATATGCTACTAATACTATTGTTAATATGTTAATAAGCATTGATTTGAGTGATGAATCGTTGAATATATGTTCAAGTTTTACTTTGAACACAATTAAAATATGAACTATTAGGTGATTTTAATTTTAGGCATCCATAATCTTAGTGAAATTGCATTACAATTCACACATCAATACTCAATCTCCATGACTACATATCAGATCCACTAAACATTTATATGAATTCATGCTTTAATCAAGGTACTTTAACTGGTTCATTAAACCTGAGCCAGGATTAAAACATACACCAATGCATAATGACAAAGCATATTAATGAAAGATCATTGATCAAATTTCATTAATAAGTCATGTAAAATGTTATAGTTGGAGAGATGATAGAATCAAAATAAGGGAGCAAAACAAGCTTAGTCGCTAGTCCTCTGAGTTTTATAACCTTGTCATGGAGTTTTAAATTTTCATAACTTCCCGATTACCCGACTTGGTTCACTTTGTTAAGTAACTGAGTTGTAAGTCTTTGTTGGTCATCTTTGTAGTCGGTGGAGGATGAGAGAGTTATTTCAATATAGAAATACAATGGTGAAGTTCATGCATACATAACCTTTGAGTTATGGTGTGTGGATTTAATTTTCTTTTACTGAGTAGTTTTCCAGTGGATTATCTATTATAGGAATTGGAATGGTAGATTTTTGGTTAGTTTCATTGTTGTGGTTACTATCACTCAAAGTAGCGGTTTTGGTGCTTTTCCTAGCCTTAGTCGCTATTCCTCAGAGTTTTATAACCTTGTTGTGGAGTTCTAAATTTTCATGATTCCTTGACTTGGTTCACTTTGTTGAGTTGCGAGCCTTTCTTGGTCATCTTTATAGTCGATGGGTCAGAGGTTTCGAAAACTTTGAACTTCAGACTTTGGTTCTAAGGTTCCAAGTTTTAGCAACCACGTGACATTATGGACTTATCTTTCCTTTCAAAGGAGTTGTCATCTTGATCTGACATCTCATTGAATCCTGTGTATGGACTAACCTTGAGTTGTCTTTTCAGGAATTTCAAAAAGAATGCAGTTGTAAAGGATATCTTTTTGAGGAATGAAATTGAATGCCACATTTAATGCACGTCCTATCAAAAATGATGGCATAAGTGGGTAGAAAAGTTTTAATCAGACATTTATCCTACATTATCATTATTTTCTAAGGCCAGTACTTCTCAACTACAAACATTCTATCTCCACGAATTTGTGCTCATGCAGAGTGGAATTGAAAATGATTGGTCTGGCATTAAACACATATCTTGTTGATGACATAAGTTGAGGTGGCGAAACTTTTATCAAGTTTTTCAGTTGCATTTCCTTCTTTTGCAATCTACCCTTCCAGGTTTTTGTGTGTTTCTTTATGTGTTGGGAGTTCATGCAGTTCAAAATTGGAAATCATTGGCTCGGCGTACGAGATACATATCTTGGACCTTTTAAGTTAGAAGAGATTTGGGCATGCCTGGAGAGTGACGAGAAGTCTGAGCTGGATATAAAACTGTTAGAAAGTGGGCTAGCTCATGCTAGAGGGTTTTTAGAAGTTGTGTTGAGTGTGGACCTGATAAGTACATGTGCGAGAAAGTACATTCCAAAGACATGGGAAATTAAAGCCGCAAACGGGACTGTAATTGCAAAAATTTCTCCTGAACTTGTTTCCCGCACACTGGGGATTCTGGAGAAAGGGAACCTATAGAAGACATGTTTTTCATAGTGGTAGGTGAATTTTTCAAAGCAAATAAAGACTGGTGTAAGAACTCTATGGCCAAAACCTGGTTGAAGTCTAAAAGGAAAGGTAAGTCGCAACTGCCGACTAAACTCAAAAAAGTGCATTTTTAGGAAGAAATTGTAGATGCTATTGCTTTATTGTACCACATTGTTGGGAATGCACGAGTTGAGTTATTTGAGGATTGGATGTGCCGGTTTATCTTGATAATATATGATGAGAACATTATCATTGACTAGGCTAAAGTTATTTGCTTCCATTTGAATGAGCAATTAATTAATTTCCATAAGACTGCTACTTTTTGTATGTGTTCTTGCTTGATGTACATTGTAGCTAGTTAGAGGTCCTTTTGGCCTGGGTTGGAGCCACAAGGAACCCTGGCTTCTGATATTCCTATGTACAAACACTTTCCTCAGCTCACTAAACAATTTGGAATGGGTCATTTTTGTTGTGTTAATGATGCATTTTAATGGAGGCCGTGAGGAATCTAGATGGAAATCCAGAAATGCACCTTTCCCCAGAATCAATTTCTCTTGTATCAAATTTTGGGAGTTTTTATATCCAATTTGATAAGTTCTCCTATTTAAGAATAGGGGATTTTGAGAAAGCCCCATTGAAATTACCTCGATATCCTTAAGATTTATTGATATTTCTAGAAGTTTGTCAATAAATCGCCATGGTTAATATTAAGTATATGAGCATGGGGAAACGAGGGTATGTCTTCCCATTGAAGACCCCTTATTTTATGTGTAAAACAAACCAGGTGGCCAGGGGAGTTGAAGGAGTTCTCAAGGAATATAACCTCCAATATCTGTCTATGAGAGCTAATTTTGACAGTAAGGGATTTGTGAAGTAGAATCTCTATGGAGGGAGCTTATATCGGCATCACCCATCTATTGAATATTTATGGGAAGATTTTGTCGATGAGAACGAAGTTTTGAGAAGAGATTATATGAGGTTTTTGATCAATCATTTTAGATTTCTAAAAATGTAGCTGAGGATTCAACAATCATAGATCTTGCATATGAAAAATTGCCTAATAAATCCCACCCTAGGGTTGATTGGAGCCAAAGTGAAATTTCATATATGAGGGTGTGTGATTCCCTAGTGCTTAAAAGAACCCATGACTGGTTCGATGGTAAATGGTGGAAAGTTTTTGGTCCTGTTCAGGAGACTAAGTCATCACAGAAGAATGAACAGGGGTCTACGCAAGCATCTAGTGCAAGTGTATCATCAGGGAAACCCTCTGTTAGTTCCTCTAGTGAAAATTCTTAGTTAGGAGGTGATGGTGATAGGCCAAAATAAATAGTCAAGTTGAAGACCATCTGTGAATAAGACATTGTGCTTTCTCCTACTCCTAAGAAGAAGACCAATCAAGAAAAACTTGTTCCTATAGATTTTGAAGCTATCTTTCAACAAATCGTTGAAGATAATATCTTTCCTCCTCTATCTGAATTGCCCTCTTCTCTTCCTTCAGCTGCTAATAAACCTATCACTCCTAGAACTCCTAAAGAAACTATTAGTGGAAATGAAGATTCTGGTCTAGTAGTAGCCTCCCTAGGATGGCTGAAAAAGGTAGTGGAGAAGAAGAGAAATAATATTCCTACAATGACAGTTGGAGTGGATACAGTTGCAAAGTTACTTCAAAGCTCTTAAAAACCTAAGAAATCTAGGAGGATGTCAAGGATGGTGACTGATGCTACTTTTGGAAATCAAATGTTAGAAATTGCTGAGCCTATGAAGGATTTAAATGAAGATGAAATAATGAAGGTGAACTACAAAGTCACACATTTTGATATGGGGCCTCCAACACTGGAAGGTGATGTGTACGATGCCAATTATTCAATCAATGTCTTGATTAAAAGAGTGAAAGAACAGAGGAAAGAAAATATAAAACTTCAATCTCAAGTCCTCATGTTGGGTAACTTTATTTCTTCCATGGCCACTCCTCCTACATCTGATGAAGCCTCAAGTTCTCAAGTAGAGGGCATCGATTTTCTCACCATACAACAAATTAAAAAGAATTTGAGCTATTCCAAAGCTTCTTGTGAGGGGATCAATAAAATATCTCAAGAGGCTATCTTCTTTCTAAATAAATATGTGCTCTTTTACACTCGAGTTATTAACAAGAGGAAGGAGTTAGTAATAGAACTTCAGTAGGTCAGAAAAGATCAAACTAGTCTCTATGTCCTCTCTCAGGAAATTAAAGAATTGATCTCTATGGATCAGAAGATATTAATTGGTGAGCAAAATGTGAATAATCCTAAGGAGCTAGACCCTTCCTGGTCTAATTCATTGGAATGGAAATTGAATATATGTGATAATCTAGTGAAGGAAATTAATAAAACATGATCAATATTTTGAAATATTGGGGGAAATTAAAGAAGATTGTTGTATTCTGGAAGTGGAAATTACTGATGAGTTTGATGAAAGGATTCTAGATATAAAAGAGATCTCTCTGAAGTTTAGAGATATATTCAATAAAGAAATAGTTGATCCTGCTACAGTGACATGGGAGTCCTTCTGAAAACTCAGTGGAATGGACATTCACCTGAAGTGTTATAAATTTGGAGAAGAGAAAAGATCTGAGATGTTGGTTGAGTCTGAAATTACTTTGGGAAAATGGAGAACCAGGTTACAGATTACTACAATGCCAAGGAGAAAGGACATATTTGCAATTATCACCAAATATCAAGATTACAAGTCTAGGATGAGGGCATAGGAAAAGGCGCTGGAACATGAAGTGGTTGAAGTTCTGGATGATGAATCTGAAGAAGATGAAGCAAAAAAGTGATGCATAGTTTTTTTTAGCATTTCATGATACTTTCTTTAATTTTAGTTCTTTTAAGTTAAAGACTATTTTAATTTTTTGGGTGCAGTTGTCTTCAAGAAACCGTTATCATAGACAATTATTTTATGCTTCATGTTAGGGTTTGGCCAATGTTGTTAGGATATTTTGGGAAAAACTTTGATTTTCCTCATTAGAGCAAAATCTCTTTTATTCTTTCAAGTTTGTTTTATAGTTATCTTTCAATATAGAAACTCATACAGTGAAGTTCATGCAGACATAATTTTTGTGTAGTGGTGTATGGATTTATTTTATTTATTCTGAATATCTTGCCAATGGTTATCTATGTTGGTGTTTTGGATGTTTAATAGATTGCATTGCTATCGGATGTTTATCTTTGAATGAATGCATATGGAAATGGTTGAGTTCAGTTAAAGAAATTTATTAGTTCTAAAGTGATTCAAGTCTTTGTGCTTTATTTTATCGTTTGATATTGGCATGCCTTTCAAAGCTTTATGGTTAAAAGCTACACCTTTCTTTGCTTTATGGTTAAAATAATCCTAAATTTCTATTCATCTCATATCATAAAAGGTAGCTGCCACCTTGTAAAATAAGTAGAGAATCGGTATGAAATTTAGGTGATTTGGTAGTTTAAGCTTTTATTGTTTAAGTTGTGTGGATGCCTTTATAAGTTATTTATTTTGAAATATTAGCTTTTGTTAGCTTATAAGTTATGGATGTTGAACTGTTAGCTTTTTTTCAAGGAATGGATTAATATTCCTTTCAGTTATTTATCAAAGATTGTGTGAATGGAAATGCAATAGGAATTTATAAGTAGTGTGATAAGTGTTGTTCTTTAAAAATGATGCAGAATCACATATCAAATTCAATACCATGGAATACAATATAAAATATTAAATATCACAATTTCATGGAATACAACATAAAATATCATCAACTACAGTTTGAAATATGATTCATGAAGTACAATATAAAATAAAATATCATGAATTGCAATGATTCACAATTTCTTTGAATACAATATAAAATATCATCAACTACAGTATGGAACAATGGAAACTGATCCATGAAGTGCAGTATAAATACCTAAAAGCTGTTAATTCTCTTACATTTCCCAAACGAAGTCAGGGTCCTCAAACTGATGTCCATCTTGAGATAAAGTAAGAGTCGTCTTGAATTTGATTCTAAATCTTCTCTTCATTTTCTTCGGCCTATGTCTCAAATTCAACATTCATTGTGTGATTTGTGTCAATGTCATCTATCCCAGTCCCACTACCACTACAACTGCCACTAGTACCAGCATTTGAAATTGGAGTGTTGCACAACCTAGTCCTTCTTTCACATGTGGACCTCTAGATTGTGAGTGCCATTTCAAAAGGAAAATTAAAGACATTATACACAGTTCCTTTCAACCTCAAGCAATTATCCAAATTCTTGTCTAGTTTATTTCTTAACTTTGATTTCAAAAACCCCAATGTACTGAAAACGCTCTCATCCTCCATCGACCCCAATATCATTGTTTGACATAAATCAACAAGTTTAAAATGTTCTGATATCGAACCACGCAATATTTCACTCTGACCTAAGTTTTTCCAAACCTTTTTTATTGAACCTAGTTAAAAGGCCTTCTCCATGCCCATGGATTTATATTGGTCCCTCATAGTTGTTGCAAAACTCCTAGATTGTTTTCTAAGCTTAGCTTCATTTAAAATTCCTTCTATTTTCTTCTCATTGTATGTTACACTTTTCAAAAATTGTTCGATCAAGATTTTTACTTGATCATGAAAATATTTTGGGTTCTTTTAGTTTTCCCAAAATTGAGGATACACAATACCCATGGCTTCAAGTATTTCATGTCAAGGGAATCTTTCACGAATCTC
Organism: Sequoia sempervirens; assembly: GCA_007258455.2. Lineage (NCBI taxonomy): Eukaryota > Viridiplantae > Streptophyta > Pinopsida > Cupressales > Cupressaceae > Sequoia > Sequoia sempervirens. The sequence goes on along the minus strand of VDFB02376367.1, from coordinate 72,307 downwards.
TGAGGAAAGAGATTTTGCAATTTCCTTCAAAATATCACTAATAGATTTAGCAATGTCATTAAAATCTTCCTCATTAACAACTACTTCTCTAGTAGAGTGTCTAGTTGTCTTACAATGCTACATTGGTATCTCATATCCACATACACAGATACATAAATGCCCACTTGCATGAAACTGTAAATAACTATTAGGATTATTCAAATCAGTAATTTTTTGCCACATGAAATAATTTGGGCCTTCTTGTGTTAGATCTAGATATAGATGATCGAGGGCCAAGCATGTATGTTTACGTATATTGGAATATTCATTAATAAACATAGTTTTATCTTGGGCTTTCTTCACAAGATTGTTCATTACATCCAGCATGGGGAGAAGACTAGCTAAATTCAAGAGTATCTCTATATCGTTTAACCTATGTAAGAGGTCAGGAGCTTTGTCTATTGTGTTGTGATGCTCATACATCACTCCAATCAAGGATTGATATTCTGAAAGAACTCATTGTATTGGTCCATGCAAGGAGATCCATTTGGTATCGAAATCCTTAAGAAGCTTGTTTCTTGGTGTTATTCCCTCAACAAAATTTTGAAATTCTATGAAACGTTTGGGACTTCGGCAGAAGTATGTGTGGATCTCGCGGACTAGATTTTCAACTTTTCATACTGTAGGAAACTTACTTACAATTTTGAATGCTAAATTCATTATGTGGGTCATGCAGTGAATGCCAATCATGTATGGTGCACAAGTAGTTTGTAACTTTGTGCAAAAATTGGTCCTTTGACCTTGCATCACTGCAGCTCCATCAACTCCTACACACACCAATGTTTTGGCAATTATCAACTCATCCATACCTGCAATTTCATACAAAGATTTCTTGACTAGTTCAAATAGATTTTGCAATGTTGAATTGTCCTTCATTTTATGAACACAAAGAAGATGAGCTTGGTGAACATGTCATTCTATAATATACAAATGCATACAGACCCAAGAAGTATTGTCTACCACAGTAACTTCATCTAAAGATAATGCAATGAAATTTGACTCTTTTACTTTCTCTGTTAAATCTTCCTTTTCAACTGTAGCAAGACAGTTTGCCCATTCCCATCTAGCGTTTACTGACCAATGTGAGAAGGGATAGTGAGGAACATTCAAAAAAGATAATAAACCAGAATATTCTAGGTAGTTTGTCATAGGACTTCCTCTGGACAAAATATGGAAAATAACACTCATTTGAATAGTTTTTGATATATTTGTTGCTTCCATTTCTTTTCCAAATTAACCCTCAAGTGTACCCTTACATGCAGCAATATTCAACATTCTTTTGTCATGCTCTTCATAATCTGTGACATACCTAGCATGAAGACATTCTTCCTTTGATTTCCATCATACAACTGATTGTTCTTTTCCGTCTATGATTTGTTTTTCATAAACTTTACTGATATGTTTTTCTATAGTGTCAATCTTTAGCTGCAATGTCTTGGCTCTTCCACATTTCCAACTACAAATCATACATTTGGCCAATGTTTCCTTTTCAATATCGTTTGCATTATCAATCCCCACTGGTACAATGAATGGGTACTTTGACAACCAACCAAGTTGAAAATTCCTTCTCATTTCCCACTCGTGCCCCATTTTTTATTTGCTTCTTCTTTTCTTGCTACCAACATCATCCTCATCCAAGTCAATTATCTCATTCTGGCTAACCAGGCCCAGGGTATCCCTTGGAACATCTTTTGCAGTATTTCCTTCCTCATTTGATACATTTTGATTTAACTCAATGACAATCTCAACTTGAGCTTCTGGTGGCAGTGAGGTATTGTGAATTCCTTCTTCATTAATATTTGGTGGAAGAGTTGATGATGTAGCTCCATCTTGATTTGATGGATCAAAAGCTTTGGCAATTCCAAAGTAAGACTGTATGGTACCTCTATTTCTAAGTTTTGGGCATTTTGATGGCCTCCCAGTCTCTTCACCACCCTGAGGAGCAGCAGGAGCCTCACCCTTCCTAGTTGACATATTGATCTCTCACTTCGAATAAAAATTGGAAAAAAATGTCTTCTTGTTTAAGGACAGAGAATATAGATCCCATTCCCTACTCAATATCATCTTTAACTTTAAGACTGAAGCAAGAATAGAAAAGAGATAAAGAAAACTTATTATTATAACTAATAACACTATGAAGAAATGATCACTCACCTTTAAGTCTATGTTTTCGACTTTCGCTGACTTCTGAATTGAGAACGTAGAACCTCATAATTGAACAAAATGTGTAAGAATAATTGATAGTTTCAATTGTATTTCTATCAATCCATATTTGGCGAATTTCACAAGACTTTTAAATGGTATATTAAAAATTTGGTGAATCCCACATGTTTATACAACAATATGTTGTAATTCTCAAGGCAAAATTTGTCCTCGAATGTAATTATTTTTTAATGTTATTGATGAAATAGGTCCTCATAAGGAACTATTCATAAATTTTAATTGGTGAAATGGGTCTTCACAAGCAACTATTTGTAGATTTTAATTGGCAAAATGGGTCCTAATACAATGTTGTTTTAATAGTATTGGTGAATATGTAAGTGTTTTATTACATGCTTCCAGGATTCCACGTGAAAATATTAGTCAGTCCATTT
>VDFB02376367.1:0-66592 GCA_007258455.2 Sequoia sempervirens | reverse complement strand
GATATATTGTTGGCTAAAATATATGGAGCACCACTTTGAGTCCAATTTACCAAAAATAAAATTATTTGAAAAACTTGAAGTTTCAATAACTCTACTAATGTAAATAACATTTTAAAAAAAAATATAAAAATACCCTTTTGTAGATCCATAAGTGTAGTTTTCAAAAATATATTTATTTTAATAGTTTAATTATTATTTATATTTTATTTTTTATTTTTACTAAAAGTAGGTTATCAACACAAAATATTAGGTTCATTACCATACCAAGGAAAAATACTAAAACTTATTAAAAAAATTTGAAAAAAATATGATGCACTAGATAAAAGAATCTATTTCAAGATGGTATTTTTTTTTTCCATTTTAGATAAATATTTAATATGAAAGTTGATGTCCCATGGAAACAACCATTTTTTGATTCACGCACATTTTAATATTTATTTATCAAAATTTGGAAAAAATATATCCATGCACTAAAGTTTAAAGTTATAAATACACACAAAAAATTGAAAGAAAAAAAAAAATTACTATAAAAAGTTTGACATCTCATGCAACTTCATTTTTCAACATTTTATCGGCAACTAAATTACAGTGTTAATTTATTAAAAACTAGTTTAAAATAATTTTTTTAATTTTTTTTAAAAAAATACAAACATAAAATATACCAAAAATAGATATTTTAATAGTTTACATCATTTCAAAATTCAAAACATATATGCCACTTTTTAGTGATTCAAGTTTAAAATTTGGATCAGTGTTGGTTGTTTCCTATATAAAGTGTGACAAGACATTCAAGAGTGTGACCCTTTGCCATTGATGTCAAAGGGGAGAAATTTGAGCAAATTCTCAAAGGAGGAGCATGAGAAAAGTATGCAATTGTTCATAAGTGTGATTAAAGGAGAAGGTATGTCAAAGGGGGAGAATTGAGAGCTCAAATGTTATCCATAATTGGTATCAAACCTTTGGAATTTTGAGCATTTAGTTTTACCATCAATGAAAAAGGGGGAGATTGTTGGCATATTGTTATCATTGATGTTAAAAGGGGAAATCATGCAAGGGAGATTGTTGGCATGATGAAAGAGGATCAGAGGTGAGATGGACCTAGTCTAGTAAAGGAGGGTGTTTGCATTAATGTAAATAATTTCATTGATGCAAATAGGTAGTTTAGTGGTGTGCCTAAATGTTATGGAGATGCAGTGGATCTGGTTCTGGAAGTTATGGTACAGGATACAACTAAACGAAGCATGTTTTGCAAATGTTGCAAAGTTGCTCAATTAGTTGCAATATTGTCATATAATATTGACATATAGTTGCAGGAGGTTCTTCCAGGTGTTTGAAGGATTATCTATAGCTAGATTTGAAATGGGTTTTTCGAGAGCTTTCCTGAAATGTGCATTGTTGGTCTAGAAGTTGAAGGATACACTTAGTATGGAATTATTTGTGCTCTTGAACAAGGTTTAGGGTTTCTCAATTAAACCCTAAGGTTGTTGAAATCATGGTGCGATAAGGAGTTTATAGTCACAGTATTCAAGTAGATTTCTATTTTGTTGGTGACTTGTTATTGGTGGTTACAAGTTGCTTAAGTTATTAACTAAGCCTTTGAGTTCATTGGGTGATTGACCCTCTTCTACCTAGACACCTAGTTGTCTCTGCCTTGGTTGTGGTGTCAAAATTACGGTGGTGCCTTGGTGGTTGGTAGCAGTATTTTTGGAAGTTCTTAGAACTCCTATTTGTTCTGCTTCAATTGACAAGTTAAACCTCTTGCGGCATTCTATGAAGTTTCAAAACCCTCATCGGCTCCGACAAAGTTAGTAGAACATCACTTTTTTTGACGAGTACATGTTTTGTATGAAGTTTCAAAACCTTCATCAACTCCAACAAAGTTAGCCAAACATCACTTTTGTTGACGATGTACATGTCATTTTGTGATTGCATCACCACAAGCCTTCACATTTCTGTAAACAAAGTCAAAGTTAAGTTACTTCAGCGATGGGCAATGAACGATGGGAGCTAGTGGAGTATGACACAAGCAAAAGACAAGTGGCAAGTTTTGAATACATCGCTAAGGTTCTATGCATCGCGATAATGAAATATGGAGACATATGCAATGCAACGATTGATATGTGATGAGACAAGATCAATGGATTAGATTAAAGGTATGTGATCGGATGGCAATTGCTATATCCATTCACATCACTTAAATGGAAGTTGAAGGCTCATGTGAAGTAGTGATGGGTTCGATAATGGTGGCTAAGGTTCATCGAGGAGAAGGATGAACATTGGCAGGACCAAATGATTGGTCCCCTCGACACTCCAATGGTGGGACCCAATAGGAAGATGCCAGTGATTGGAAAGTGACATGTGTAGACAAGTGGCGAATAGCGATTGCTCGGCTAGGAAATTCACATCCGTGTTGTGAATTGTGTGGCAATGAAATGGACATGCAGGTCAATGGTAGTTTATCCAAGAGAAAGAAAGATTTCAAAGTGAGTAACTTATAAGTCCCTTCAATGTAATGATGCACGATGATCATAAAGTTGTAAGATCGATGATAGAGATTTAAAGAAGAATGATCAGACGAAAATGTTTTAAAGTTGCTTGGATGATAGGAGAACCATGGATAATGGCGTGCAGAGATAGAATTGATGGTCATAATTTGAAGGTGAAGCCTTCAAACAACTAATTTTATGTACATAGTTTCTGACTGGCAGGTGACCAGAAGAATGAAATTAATTAGTCTACCTACTCCAACAATCAATTTAATTGGTAATTTGAATTGTAGAATAGTGGCACATACTGTGATAGAGATTGGGGTCAAAATCATATCACCATGGAATGCATTAAATGCATAATAGGGTTAGGGTTTGTTGAAGGCTATGATTTGCAAACCAACAAACCATATTTTATATTGTGAGAAGGAAGATGAGAAGATATTAACTAAAGATTTGTTCTGACTATGAGCAGCTGATGCAGAGGAAGGATCTTCTTCATGACAACAAACCCAAATGATAAGGTGTTCTTGCAAATTCTCGATTGCAGCTCCTATGTGCACCTTTCTAAGATGACTTCACTGAACTAAGACATACCAACATGGAATATTTCAAATACCTTGATACAAACTTGGAGGCCTCTTTCCAACATTCTAAAGGTGATTCCAATAAGTATTAAATTCCTAGACTCATACCCATACCTTATCTTGCTTGGACATCAACACCTTCCCTATGATTGTATAACCAATCCTCTTGGGACAATCACAACAAAACTTGTATAAACCTCCAAGAAAGTTCAAAAACCCTTTGTATAGGTCTACAAGACCTCTCACTACATTCACATAGTGTTTACAATGTCAAACCAATAAGATTCATACCTTTGATTCATGAGTTATCTCTTCCCTTGCCGCTACACAGTCTTATACATCCAAATATCAGACTTTCTATTGTTTCAAAACATGTGCAAACCTTTTCTTGGGCCCCTGCAAACTAGAAAAAATGTAAATTACATATATTCAAACCTTTCCACCCATTATGGTGATTTTCCACCTGTGGAAGGTTGAGCTACATGATTATTTTGCTCACCGGTTACCCTAGGTAGGGTTTCAACCAATTTTTAGAGAAAATGTAATAACTCACTCAATACTTAATGAAAATTGATGCAACAAAAATAAAATTAAAGTAGATTCATATGCCAACACAATCCAATCATTTTTAGACCAGCATAAAGACCGTACAAGTCATACAAATTGAAAGAATGGTCTGCAACATGAGAAAAACACAAAAAAAGCTTGCTTTCATTCACCAAAACTGCAAAATCAATTTGTCCAACTCTCAATCTAACTTTGGAGGGTGCATTCATATACTTACAACCAATCCCGCATGATTAGTAATGGTTTCTTGATTTTCTTGTAATTGTTTCTTGATTTTTGACACTTTGCCAAAGTTACATGACAACTTTTTTGAGAAACATAAAAACTTTTACACTTTTTAACCAAAGACCGTACTAACACTCTAAAATGGATCAACATGATCCCACATGGTCATAAATGACCTTATTAGACTCCAAAATACTCAAAAAACTCAAAACCAAAAAGTAACAAAAAGGTATGCTTATGAGGCTCTTGATGCCCCTGCACCATACACTCAAGGGGAAGAAAACTCAAGTCCCACTTGAGTGCAGGTCTGCAACAGTATATCGATGTTTGATAATATCAGATTCAGACATCCGAGCAGCATCTTCCATAGGAAGACCCATCCACTTGACCAAGTATTGAAAATATATTGTGTTTCTTGTCTTCTTGAGTTCCTTGGTATCAAGGATGCACTCCAACTCTAGAGGTTTGCTAGGTGGGAGGTCTTGGACCAATTCATAATCTACAAATGCTTGGGAACCTACTTCATTACCTACAGCAACATCCCCTTTGAAATGGTACAAGTCAAATACATTAAATATAGGTGAAATGCCAATCCCACTTGGTAATTCAATCTCATATGCATTGGAACCAAACTTGTGAACAACCCTACAAGGTCCAATATTCTTCATCTGCAATTTGGTGTACTTTCCCTTAGGAAATATATTATTTCTAAGATGGGCTAGAACCAAATCTCCAACCTTGAAATTGACTTCTCTCCAGTGTGCATCATCCCTTTGCTTATATTTATCAACACTTCTTTGTAGGTGATCCTTGACCTGTTGGTGAATCTCTTTCATAGCCACAAAAAATTATTCACCCTCAGCACTTATCCTCTCCATTCCACTGATATTCCTCAATTCAAAGACTTCTCTAGGCTGCAAACCATAAACAACTTCAAAAGGACTCTTACCCACACTTTTATTCACTGAATCATTATATGCAAATTCTGTTGAGGTAAGATCATATCCCATTGAGTAGAATTCTCTTTGGTGAGACATCTTAAGAGGTTACCAAGTCTCCTATTAACCACCTCAGTCTACCCATCAGTTTGAGGGTGATAGGAAGAACTGAAACTAAGGTTAGTGCCAAGTTTATTCCACAAAGTTCTCCAAAAATTCCCAACAAACTTACTATCTCTGTCTGAAACAATACTCAAAGGAAAACCATGAATCCTTACCTCTTCTTTGAAGAACAAACCTGCAACATAAGAGGCATCATTTTTTCTCTTGCATGGGATGAAATACATGCTATTTTGGAGAACCGGTCTACTACAACATAGATGGAATATTCAAAACCACTAGGTGTTTTTGGTAAACCAATTACAAAATCCATACTTATAGACTCCCAAAGCTTATTTGGAATAGGAAGAGGCTGATACAAACCTACATTTGTGCTACTCCCTTTTTCCTTTTGACAAATAACACATTTCTCAACAAATTTCCTTACATCAGTTTGCATTTTAGGCCAAAAATAGTGTCTTTTTAACTACTCCAAGGTCTTCTCAAGACCAAAATGACCTGCAAGACTACCACTATGCTTCTCTTTTATCATGTTATCTCTCATTGAACACTTAGGAACACAAAGTTGTGCTCCCTTGAACAAAATATCATCTTGAATCAAAAAATAAAGCCACTTATCATTACTATTGCTACAAGGTTGCTTACAACATGCATATATGTCAAGTTGAAATATGCATCTTCAAGATACATACCTTTTAAGGATTCAACTCCCATGCTTTGCAAATAAATTTCTTACACTATTAGATTCCTTCTACTCAAAGAATTTGCTACTCTATTGCACTATCCCTTCTTGTGTTTAATGGTGAAAGTAAAACCTTGCAAATATTCCACCCATTTAACATGCCTATGACTGAGTTTCTCTTGACTATTCAAAAATTGGAGGGCATGGTTATTAGTATAGACTATGAACTCTTTAGGAAGTAGGTAATGTCTCCACTTTTTCAAGGATTGGACCAAAGCATACATCTCTAGGTCATAGGAAGAGTATTTCTTCTTAGCCTCATTAAGTTTTTCACTAAATAAGGAAATGGGCCTGCCCTCTTGACTCAACATCACCCCTATGGCATACCCACTTGCATCACACTAAATAGTAAACACCTTATTGAAATCTGGTAAGGATAATATGGGCTACTCTGCTAGCCTCTTTTTCAAATACTCAAAACTCTTTTTAGCCTCACTAGTCCAAAGAAACTTCTTTCTCTTATCCCCCTTTATGGTATCAATGATTGGAGCACAAACATGACTAAGACCCTTAATAAAATTCCTATAAAAACTTTCCAAACCATGGAAAATTCTTACCCTCAACAACTAATTTGGGTGGAGGAAAACTTAGAATAGATTCAACCTTGCTTGGATCCATTTTCAAGGTACCTTTTGTAACCACAAAACTAAGATATACCAAATCTTCCTTCATAAAGTCAATTTTTTTCAAATTAATCATTAGTTTCTCTTCATTATATATTCTTAAAACCAAATCCAAATGCTGCAAATTCTCTTCATTAGTTGTACTGAAAAACAAGAATGTCATCGAGATAAACCACTACAAACTTACCAATAAAAGGCTTGAGAACTTCATTCATCAACCTCATGAAGGTGTTGGGTGCATTTGAGAGACCAAAAGGTATCACAATCCATTCATAAAAACTTTCACTTGTCTTAAATGTTATCTTCCATTCATCCCCTAGTCTGATCCTGATTTGGTGATACCCACTCTTGAGGTCTATTTTGGAAAAGTAGCATGCTCCACCTAGATAGTCCATCAAGTCTTCTATTCATGGAATGGGAAATCTATATCTGATTGTAATCTTATTGATGGCCCTAGAATCAGTGTAAATCCTCCATTCACCTCCCTTCTTTGGTGCTAGGATAGTGGGAACCGAACAAGGACTAAGGATTTCTTTGATTAGCCCCTTATCAAGCAATTCTTGGACTTGTCCCTTAATCTCCCCATTATGTTGTGTCATCTTATATGCTGCCTTATTAGGCAAACTAGCCCCTAGTATGAAATCAATGTGGTGACTAATATCCCTCATAGGAGGCAAGGTGTTTTGGATTTCATCCACTACTATATTAGCATACTTCTTTAGCAAGTTTTGAATTTCCAAAGGAAACTCTTCTTTCTTTTCTACTATCACAATAGACCTAGGCTTGACTATGATGGAAAAACCCATATTCTCCTCTTCCATGGCCTTTATGAATTCCTTCTCTCCAACCAGCATCACATTGGATTCCACATGTGGTGTTTTATCTTCATCTTTCAATGGTATTAGAGTATGTGAGACTCCATCCTTCTCTATGACATATGTGTTCTTTCTACCATCATGTTTGGCATTTCTATCATATTGCCATGGTCTACCAAGAAGCACATGACAAACATCCATAGGGATGATGTCACACAAGACCTTATCCTTATAACCCCCTATATGGAATTCTACCCAACTTTGTTCAATCACTAACACTTGTTTCCCTTTTTTTAACCAAGAAACCTTATATGGAGTGGCATGAGGCAACCTTTTCAACTTTAACTTCTCTACCATTTCAATTGAAACCAAATTTTCAGTACTTCCTAAATCAATGACAACTTTACAACATTTACCTTGGCATTTGCATGTAGTCCTGAAGAGTGACTTTCTTTGAGGTGGTTCCTTCTCTATGGGCACTTTGATCAAGGTTCTTCTCATCAATAAGGACTCCCTAACTTCTGGTTCTACATTTTGTGATGGAGAATTAACACTTTCAGCATCATCTCCACCTTGTGCAATCTGGTTTCTCCTCTAACCTTTAAAAGAAGTAGATGACTACTCCTCAGGGAATTTCCATGCTTGATGGCCTACAAATTTATTGCATTTGTAACACTTTCCAATTAATCCACTTGAGCCTCCTCTATTGCCAAATTTGCCTCTAAAATTTGGTCGTCTTCCTCTAAAGTTGCCCCTTGAATTTGATGTTTGTTCCTGTGAGTTACTTGTCTCTCCTTGAGACCTTTGGGTCTATCAGCAAAAGTCCCTCTTCCTTTGAAATTTTTCCTTCCCCTACCTCTACTTTGCTTCTCTTGTCACCTTCTCAACTTGTCTTTAGCCTTTATGGCCAACTGATAGCACTCTTCTACAATTATTGGACTTATGAGACTTATTTCATCTTGTAGGCTATACTTTAGCCCATTCAAATACCTTGTAACATTGTCAACATCTTCTTCCATGTGGCCTGATCTTATGCTTAGTTTGTAGAACTCTTTTGTGTATGTTTTCACATCCATGTCTTTTTGCTTCAAATTTTGCAACCTTCTATATAACTAAATGGCATAATCACTAGGTAGAAATTTACCTTTCAATTTTGCAACCATTCTGTCCCAAGATGTAATCTTTTCTTTTCCTTTATTATTCCTCTCTTCTTGTACATAATCCCACCATAGGGATGCATGTCCTTTTAGGTTTTTTCTTTCCAATTTCACTTGTTTCCCCTTAGGTGTCTCCTCAAACTCAAAATACTTGTCTAATTTTCCTATCCAATCTAGGATTTCTCCATTTAGACTTCCTAAATAAACTGGAAGTTATATTTTTACCTTGGAACCATCATTCTTAACTGCCTTTAGCAATCTCTCCTACTTCTTCTCTTCAACATCTCTTTCTTCTTCATGTTCTTCATTTTCACCCACTTCTTCTTCTTCTTGGTCACGCAAATCTCTTGTGACCACTCCTCTTCTTTGGTTGGTCTCAACTGATGTGAGTCTTGCATCAAGGCTTTCCCTTATGGCTCTCAATTCTAGGGCAAGAGAGCCTCTCACTTATCTGATTATTCTTTCCATATTCACCCTTGGAGGCATCTTGGTCAGTCCTCAAACTCAACTTATTTGTGACCTCTTACTAATATTCCTTGCTCTAATACCAATTTGATGTAGAGGAGGGACCTTCTTCATGACAACAAACCCAAATGATAAGGTGTTCTTGCATCTTCTCCATTGTTGCTCCTATGTGCACCTTTCTAAGATGACTTCAATGAACTAAGACAAACCAACATGGAATATTTCAAATACCTTGATACAGACTTGGAGGCCTCTTTCCAACATTTTAAAGGTGATTCCAATAAGTATTAAATGGCTAGACTCATACCCATACCTTATCTTTCTTGGACATCAACACCTTCCCTATGATTGTACAACTAGTCCTCTTGGGACAGTCACAACAAAACTTGTATAAACCTCCAAGAAAGTTCCAAAACCCTTTTTACAGGTCTTTTCAATACCTCTCACTACATTCCCATAGTGTTTCTAATGTAAAACCAATAAGATTTAGACCTTTGATTCATGAGTCATCTCTTCATTGGCTACTACACAGCCCTGATACATTCAAATATCAGACTTTCTATTATTTCAAAAGATGTGCAAACCTTTTCTTGGGCCCCTAAAAACTTGAAACAAGGTAAATTACATACATGCAGATCTTTCCACCCATTGTGGTAATTTTCCACCCATGGAAGGCTGAGCTACATGATTATTTTGCTCACTGGTTACCCTAGGTAGGGTTTTGACCAATTTTTGGAGAAAATGCAATAACTCACTCAATACTTAATTAAAATCGATGCAACCAAAAGAAAATTAAAGTAGATTCATATGCTAACACAATCCAATTAGTTTCATACTAGCATATAGACCATACAAGGCGTACAAATTGAAAGAACACTTTGTAATGTGAGAAAAACACAAAAAAACTTGCTTTCATTCACCAAAACTACAAAATCAGTTTGGACAACTCTCAATCCAACTTTGGAGGGTGCATTCATAAACTTACAACCAATCCCAACTAATTAGTAATGGTTTCTTGATTTTCTTGTAACTATTTCTTGATTTTTGACACTTTTCCAAAGTTGCATGACAACTTTTTTAAGCAACATGACAACTTTTACACTTTTTAACCAAAGACCCTACTAAAACTCCAAAATGGATCAACATGATCCCACATGGCCATAAATTACCTTATTAGACTCCAAAATACTTAAACAACTCAAAACCCAAAAGTAACTAAAAGGTGTGCTTATGAGGCTCCTAATGCCCCTCCACCAGTGGCTCAAGGCATTAATTGTATTATAGGGTTAGGGTTTTGGAGAACACCATGGTCAACATACTAGAATTTGAATTTGATTGATTGGGTTGATGGATAGCTAGCTTGCTAAAGAATATAGCAGAAAAACCCTAGCAGAAGATTTGGGATTATCAAAACGGTGGTGAGGATCTCGAGACTGTGATGGTAGGTCGATGAAGAAAATAAGGACAATCAAGAAATTGTCTATTACTGTATATGTAGTTGTCGAAGAACATAAAATGAGATACAAGTGTAGATAGTGAATGTACATTTGTGTGTAACCTAGACACAATATAGATTATCATCTAGGTTTGTATTTAGGAGAGTACAGGTGTATGAAACACTACATAAAGGAAAAGAGGAACAAAGAAGCAAGTTAGAACAGAGAATGTTCTAAGTGCAGAGGAGAGTGCAGAGAAGAAAGAGAGGAGAAGTGCATACTAGAAAGAGAAGTGAAGAAGAGAGAAGAGAGTGCAGAACAAAGGAATGTGTTGTTGAGATTGCAACATCAGCAATAGAGTGTAAGTTACAGAAAGTGCAACAATGTGTTGAATGTAATGATGCATCATCAGGTTATGTAGAACCAAGTTTATGCATATATGAGCTTGTAATTTTGTAGAGGTTGTTGCCTCATTAGATAATTGATTTGGTGCTCAGTGTAGGGAGTTGGTGCTTTCTTGGAGTTTGTGCTTCTAAATCAGGGAGTTGGTGCTTCCTTGGGTTGGTGCCCTAAACATTGTAATCAATGATTTATTTGTGAGGTTGGATTAGAATAGTAGATCCTAGCAGCATTTCTCACCATGGTTTTTCCCATCCTAGTTTTTCCACGTATATCTTGTGTCATGGGATGTCTTGTGTGTTGATTGTATGTTTGCATGTTTATGTTGCTACATCTTAAGTTTATAATCTACACATTAAGAGTTTGAGGAAGTAATCCGCACAAAGTATTTAGAGCTAAGAGAATTAATCTATAGTAAAGGTTTTAAGGGATGAAATTTTAATATCTACTGATTCACCCCCCCTGCCTCCTCAGTAGATTGTTGTGTTCCAACAAAAGAAAATAATCAAAAAAATGTTACCATGAATTTTATTGTAAGTTTGATTTTCTCCATGAACTTTTGAATGTGGTAATCTTATTGCATAAAAGGTACTTATTTTGATAGCATTAGTTAGCAAAGATGAGTGGATAAAATGAATGAAATGAGGCTTCAATTTATAGATTTTTGGGAGAGGAAATAGATGGTCGAGATGTGATGGAAAGAACAATAGTGCAAGATGAATGAGAGGACTTCTCTAGAATTGAGGAGAGAATAGAGGGCCATTGTGAAGGTTGTTGGAATGTGAAGAGCTAAGATGTATTTATCAAAATAGTAAGTTGCAACCATGAGAAATATGGGGGACAAGTGTACTTAGGATCCCTTTATTCATGGAAGTTGGTGGAGAGAATATAAGTCTAATTGAATAATATTATTATTTAATAATTTTAGCCATGTATAAGGTGGAAAAGAGGTGTAGATAATAATAAAGTTATTTATTTATGTGAGATGGAGAAGGAACTAAATATATAATAGGATTAGGTGACATTAGGGTAAAGGTATTTGACTACCTAGTTTAATTATTTGGTCAATTGGGATAAGGGTGTACTAGGGAAATATTAGGTGTCTACATATGGTTTATGGCTCAAGTCCAATAGCCAAAAAAAACTATTTTTTTTTCTAAATAGATTACAAGGTGTAATATCGCAAAATTGTACCTAGGGGAAATTCCATATTTCCACACTTTTTCCTAGCATTTATGACACACCAAAACATTAATGACAAAACCCCTCGAGTTATAATTTTGTGATTCTGACTTTAGGAGGACAAGTGGCTTAGCAACAAAAGCCTTGCGACGCATTCCCCGAGAATACAAGCTTTGGACAAACGTGCAGTACACAGATGTATGTTTGGCGCGCTAGCATCCTAGTCATTTCCCAAGCTCAAAACGTGGAATTTGGAAGGTTAACCCCTGTGACTTGTGTCCTCGTGATTACATTCTGAAAGTAACAGCTCTTTTCCACATTTGCAAGCATAAGAATCTTCTATTGCCTCTCATTTGGAGGTTGGAAGATTAGAAGACTACACACTAGGTCTCATTCAAGTTCTTGCTACCACTTTGATATTTCTTCTCCTTTGATAGCAGCGCTGTCACAGGCGAATCCATGCCGGATTGAGGTCCCCCCAGCAACAATAGTAGCTCTCAAGCAAGCACTCAGCAGTGCGTCTGCATGCTCCAGAGAGGGCCTTGGCCCATGGGTAACACTCTCTCTCCCTTTCTCACTTTCCTTTTACAAGCATTTGTCTACTCTTTAGTGGTGCGGGTTCTACTCCTCGAGCGGGTATTGCTTTCACCACATGCTTTATTTACTCCTTTTGCAATCTTTTCCAACTTGGTTGTCCGTGGAGGTGGGAACACAAAAGCAAGATCTGATTGAGGTAGGCCCCTACATAGGCACCCAACAAATTTCTCTTTGATCTTCTGTGTATAGGTTACAGGAAAGAAGCTTGGAGTGAAGATTCGAGTGTCCAAGAAAACAGTAAGCTTTCTCCAAGTATCATGATATTTCCTTCAGTATTTGGATTTCTGGTTAGTTAACAATTCCATGTATATCACTCCTAATTTTGTGAGTAGGATTGATTTATGTCTATTGCGTTCCTGAGTTCTCTGTCGCTCGGGATGCCAGCGTGGCTTTCAAACGACAGCGCACTGCACTGGCATTCTAGATCTGTGCTGACATCTTCTGGCCCAGAGCTCTCTCTTTTGAGACAAAATACTTCTAATCCATCTCTCTCACGACCTCTAACCATTTCCTCTAAGACATAATCATGTTCTTGGTTCCTTATCATTTTTCTATCTTGAGGTGTATAAGGGCAGTTCCTTCCTTGGTGATCTCTCGAGAAAGGAGAGACCCGTGTGCAGCGAATCCATCTTATATCACATTTTGGTGAACCCGACATGAACGTCAGAAGTTTATTTGCGATCTTGTACATTCATCATGGTGACTTTTTTGAGGAAGATTTTGATATGTTGTAGGATGCTCTAGATGACTTCTTAGAAGCATTTCCCCCTATCTATAAATCTCCCGAACAAGTCTCTTCTCGAGAGGCTGAGGGATTGGTAAATGTGGTGGTGGTCTCAGTGGCTCCTCCAAGCCCTAAGAAACCTGTCATTTACATAACCCCAGCCGACCCTGTCATTTTTTGAATTTCATGTCGAAGTAATTCACCAAATTTGTATTCAAAGTTCATGAAAGCTACAGATTCTACATCTTATAATGTCATTGGGCACACATATCCCACAAGGAGTAAACAAAAAAACTTGGATCAACAACCTTCTATTCCTACCTCACAACCTACTTCTTTACCACCTTCCTATCCTAACCTTCCTGCAACACCTAAACCTGCAATCGAAGCACCAGGCGATTATGATCCTGTCAAGCAGCTTTGTGTTACTCCGGATAAGATCTCGCTTTGGGACTTGCTTTAAACCACCCCAGTTTATCTAGAGATGCTTCAAGAGGCCCTGCAAAATATTCTCTTGCCTACCTCTGCTAGGCCTACGGATGTTAATGCATTGTTGGCCCATATTCGTGTGGATTCATCAAATATTACGTTCCACCTGCAAGAACTCCCGCGTCCAAATGTGCAGAAGCAAGCAGAACCTTTGATGATCATAGGCAACGTTAATAACATCGGTATTAGGCGTACCCTCATTGACACCATATCGGTGCTCAATGTTTGTAGTATGGACCTACTACCTAAAATAAAAGTTGATTCATCTTCCTTGGCAGCTTCCTCTTTGTACATTTGTGGATTTGATAATGCTGACCACCAAGCTCTAGGTACGATAATACTACCTTTGCAACTAGGCCCTGTTACCTTACCCACATTAGTTTATGTGATGATTGGACCTTTACCTTATATTCTCCTCTTAGGGAGACCTTGGATCCATGCTATGGGTGCAGTAGCCTCCACTTTACACTGTTCTTTGAAATTTGTCGCAAATAATCGAGTAGTCACAGTCAAAGCAGATTTAGAGGGCGTTCACCTCTGTGAACTAGCTACTGTGGGTCATGCCTCAACTGTGTCTACCCTCAAGAATTGTATTCCTTCCTTAACTATTGATGCTATGGCATGTTCTTCATTGATATCCTTTGTGGAAATCATTCCCAGGGCGAGTGTCGAAACTAAAGAACCACCTGAAGCAGAGGATCTTGGTTCTCCCGTATCATCTTCTCAAACAAATTCTTTCCTTGGAGATGATTGGGGTTCCTTAAAATTTTCTGAATTGTTTATTGTGGAGTACAAGGTAGACCCCTCTTGCATAGACTTTCCATGTGCCCCTAGTACAAAGGTGGATAATATTCCCATGGAGGAGAAGAAGGGCGATCCTGTTCAGGAAATCACTCCTTCTCGCACTAAGGAGAATGATCTGCCTCTTACAAAGGAAATTAACATTTGTGAATCTAACAAAGGAGAAGGAAGTACCCCCATAGAGACATTTGACGTTCGTTGGTGGAGTGAAATAATCTATGTAGATCTATCACCCCCTGAAGTTGTACAAACTCGCTATGGATTCGGATATGAGCTCGCTTCTCGATATGGTTACGAGAAAAAAGGTCTGGGATGTATCGATTAAGGAATTCAATTCCCCATCAATCTTAAACCATGGTGACATAACTTGGGACTAGGTTGTTCTATTGAACAATATAAACTAAAACCTTGGTGGAGTGTTAATATGATTTCGATCGAGCCATTAAACCTCATCCACCCTAAGTTAATAGAAGAAAAGGAGAAAGCCAAGAATATTCCTCTAGATATCTTCTCTTCGGATGAAGCATTAGAGAAATTTCTAGGTGCATACTCTTCGCTACACTTGAGCATGAAGACCGAAGTTCCCTTGTAAAAGGAGATACTTTCAAGGTCTCTATGGATCCCATATCCCCTAAAAAGGTGATCAAAATCGGAAAGTGTCTTTCTTCGAAAGAAGCAAACGAACACTCTAATATTTTGCATTCTCATCCTATAATATTCACTTAGAAATATGAGGATATGCCTGGTATTGGTGAGTCTATAGTGGTTCACAATATTGTCCTATGTCCCGATGCCAAGCCAGTTAAGCAAAAAATCCGAAAAATCAATCCTAGAGTGGCATTAATGGTTAAGACTGAGATAGAGAAACTGTTAAAATCAGGCTTTATTCTTCCCATTGATTATTCCCCTTGGATTTCAAACATAGTCACCATTAGTAAACCTGATAGACGCATTCGCATATGCATCAATTTCTGAGACCTTAATAAGGCTTCTCTTAAAGATGATTTTATGTTACCTAATATAGATATGATTGTTGACTCGATTGCAGGTCATGCATTGCTTTCTTTCATGGATGGCTTCTTGGGTTATAATCAGATCCATATTAACCTAGACGATCAGTACAAGACGACCTTTACTACCCCATTGGGTACCTTTTGTTATGTGGTCATGCCATTTGGATTAAAGAATGCAGGAGCTACTTACCAACGAGCGATGACCCTGATATTTCATGACTTCATTCACAATATTCTAGAGGATTACGTCGATGACATATTGGCCAAATCCATAACCCGTCAAGATCATCCTAAGAACCTTTGCCTTATTTTCAAAAGACTTCGACTCTACAAAATGAGATTAAATCCCCTTAAGTGTGTCTTTGGCATTGACACCGACAAGCTTCTGGGGTTCATATTCTATCATTGTGGGATCGAGGTTGACACTAAAAAGATCGATGCTATTGTAAATATTCCTCCACCAAGGAATATCACCGAGTTGTAGAGTTTACAAGGAAAGATTTAGGCAATTTGTAGATTCATATCTCAATTGACTGATCGTACCCTTTCTTTCACTTGCTTGTTAAAAAATGATGTCTGCTTCATGTGGGATGAGGGATGTCAAAAGGCCTTTGAGTTGATCAAAGCCTACTTATCCAACCCTCCCGTATTGATGCCGGCTATGCAAGATAGACCCTTTCTGCTCTACCTAGCTACATCACCATATGCTTTAGCAGCTCTTTTAGCTCAATATGATGACTCCATAAAGGAAAGAGCAGTCTACTACATTAGTCATGTCCTGGTTGATTACGGAACCCGTTATTCCTCCATGGAAAGGTAGTTCCTTTCTCTTGTCTTTGCTACACAGAAGTTGAGGCATTACCTCCTCCATGTTGAAATGCACGTCATAGTAAAAATGGATCTTTTAAGGAATCTGTTTTCTAGCACCGATCTGGCATGAAGGTTAGCGAAATGGGTTATATTGCTTTTTGAGTTTGACATAAAGTTTGTTACTCAAAAATTGATAAAGGGTCAAGTGGTTGTGGATCAATTGGCAGACGCTCACTCATCTCGCTCCTTTCCTGGCTTGGATTTATTTCCTGATGAAAACATTTTTATGATCAACCATGATCTCGAATGGAAAATGTATTTTGATGGGTCAAGGTGTCAAACTGGTTCCGAAGTGGGGGTAGTCCCAATATCCCCTGATGGCAAACCAATTCCCTTGTCCTTTCGATTAGACTTTCCTTGTACCAATAACATCGTCAAGTACGAAGCCCTCATAGTTGGCTTATGTGTCGCGAAAGCGCTAAAAATCAGACACCTTCATATCCTAGGCAACTCTGAACTTATAGTGAATGAAATAATGGGAACCTATCAGGCCAAGCAAAGTAAGTTGTCCCGGTACTAGGACCTTTCCTTGTCTTTGCTCAAACAATTTTCTTCTTTCACAATAGACAGTGTCCCTAGGAGAGAAAATAGACATGTTGACGCCATGGCTAATGCCACTTCCTTGGTACCTTCTGAAGAAGATATGAAAGAGTACCACTTTGTAGTCCAGGTCTTGTGAACCCCTGTAGTTCCTGAAGAACCTGAGGTTGAATTCCCCATGTGTTCCCATGTAGACTCTGGGGAATTGTTTTTTGATATCTATAACTATTTATAATTTGGGAACTTCCCCGACAATGCGACAAAGAATGACCACACTCGCATGAGGAAGCTTTCGGTTTGCTACATCACCCTATGAGACATCCTTTATAGGAAGGCCTATAATGGCCTACTTCTCAGGTGTCTTACCAAAGCGGAAATACCCCTTTCCCTTAAGGAAGCTCATGCAGGCTCTGGGGGTGGATATTTTGGTCGTAAATCCTTGACATAGAGATTGATACACATGGGATACTATTGGAAAACAATGGAACAATATTCCTTTGACTTTTTCAAGAAATTCCCTCAATGCCAGCAACACAACCGACTCATTCACGTGCCTGCCCAAGAGTTACAAAACCAAACTTCCCCTTGGTCGTTCGCTAAATGGGGGTTGGATATTATTGGAAAGATATCAACTCCCTCTTCCAAAGGACATACCTTCATCATTACCACTACAGATTACTTCACAAAGTGGGTCAAGGATATCCCACTCCGATCCACGAATGCTGAAGCTATATGTAGCTTCCTTGTGAACAACATCATCTCTCGATTTGGATTGCCCGCTACACTTTTTTCTAAAAATGGTACACCGTTTAAAAACAAGGAAGTGAAGCAATTCCTCAAGAAATTTCACATCTAGCACTGGTTCTCCACACCCTACTATCCTCAATCTAACGATCAAGCAAAAGCATCGAATAAAACTCTTGAGCTTATTCTCCAAAAAATAGTTAATAAACACGGTAAAGACTAACACATTCAACTAACGTATGCTTTATGGGCCTATCACATGAGTGTCCGCACAGCTATAGGGACAACACCTTATAACCTCATGTATGGTGTCGAAGCTATCATTCCCTTATAATTGGAAATCTAATCTTTATGAGTTTCCCTAAAAGGGCTAATTGATAATGAGACCTATCGAGTCAACCGTCTGCATCAGTTAGAGATGCTCGATGAGCATCGTTTACGAGCCCTTGAACATCTTAAAGCTTATCATCGGTGGTTATCTAGACAATACAATCAAAGTGTAATCCCTCGAACCTTTAAAATAGGAGATTTGGTTCTTTGTGAAAATTAGAGAAATGTAAATGTGTCGCCTGACCAGAGGGGGAAATTCAGCCCTAACTAGTTAGGCCCTTACATTTTGATTTTTGTATATGGCTCAGGCGCCTATGGATTATCATCTATGGATGGAACACCTTTGAAGGAGCCTGTTAATGCTATGAATCTTCGTCGTTACTACACGTAATGTCCTATTTGTCACCTATGTGGTGCTCTCTCTCTACAAAAAGAGTACTAGTATTGCATATGTTGACATTGTTCATTAACACATTATGATAATTTTGTGTTATGAGTGACCATGTGCATGTGTGTGTGTGTCCATTAGATCATCACTGTATTTGATTAACACGCAGCCATGTGTTTTTAATTAAATCATATTAGCATATAATATAAGCATACATCCACATGAGAACATAACATCCATAGCATGAACATATGAGAAATAAAAAATATACACATCCAAATAAATAATGCCATGAAACCAAAATTGATGTATCCATATATGTATATATATGCACAATGTATGTATCCAATGTCATGTACATGTATCGGGCCACTACTACAAAAAATGAGTGGCTGCTGAATATATGTTTGTACAAAAAGATCTATAAGTATGTATGAAAATGTATGTATCTCACTACCAAAAATGATGTACACAAAAAATGATGATGATGATCCCCGATCACTAAGGCACATGGCTCCCGGACCCCTCTAGCTCTGGTGGATGCTCTGGAAGCCATGGGAGGGGCTAGATGGTAGTCATCGAGTGTGAATGATGAGAGCATGATGCAGACAAGGCTACCCACATCCCTCTGATCTCCCCCTACAAGGAAGATATCATCAACTCTACCTGTCGTAGCTGGTCCCGCAGTCACTAAAACTCTATCAGACTCACAGTTAACAACTGCCCACCGAGGTCATCGAGACGGCTCTAAAGGGCATCACATGTCTACTCAGCAGCATCAACCCTCCTCACTGCCATTTCTTGCTTGGCAAGCATTTTCTGTAGCTCCCCCAACAGTTGGTCACATTTCCCTCGTACGCTCATCTGCTGGATAATCTCAGTACCTCACTCCTCGTAGGCAATCCGTAGGCATGCAACCAACTCGAAGCTGGGGGCATGACGCCCCACGGACACCAACCAAAATGCCTCAAGGACTGACCCCTAAATCTGTACAATGGGGGCCACCTCTAATATGCACTAAGCTATGAGCCCATTCCATCCCTGTGTGTCCTCTACAACCACAGAAAAGGAAAAGATATAAGTATCACATGGCATATATATATAAGATACATATATCATCAGACTAAAATTACAAAGCATAGAACAACAAACCATGTATACCTAGATCCCCCGGCTACCACGTCAAGTCAGGGTGAGGCTCAGTGCTCTGACCTGTGCCACCAACCTCAGAGGCCACTCCTGACGCCATGAGTGATGCAGCCACATAAGAAGATGGTGGTGTCGAAGAGACAAGGATCGCCAATGGGGGATCTAATCTCCTCCGTCACCTCGACCTTCCCGGTGCCGCCTCCTCCTCCTCCCTAGCCTGTTGTCGGCCTCTCCTCCTGTCCTACGGTGGTGGGGCTAGTAAGTCCCCCTATGGACCAAGGTCCCCTCTCGGAGCACCCTCGCTGAACACAGGAGCTCCCTCGCCAAACACAGGAGCTGGTCGATGCCTCTCCCACCACCATGTCAAATCTGCGGCTACACCTACATTATCCACCACCATTAAGGGTGGAAGATCATGATTAGGCTCATCATCATCAAATGGGACTATGTATGTAATACTTGGGCGAGGGTGGTCCCGACCCTCGTTGCGCTCATGTGGGCCCTAGTATAGGTGGGCACATCCGATGGTATGGTCTGTGATTGACCATGTTGTCGCATGACCCGACTCCAGTAGTAGGGCACAATAATATAGTCCCTATGCCCTATCAAAAAATGATCTCTCTGCTCACCCTCTAGGATGCTCTCAAATCTCGGGCTACTCCTACCAAGAAGTAAGAAAAGCTTGAATCAGAACATTGACAATTTACATCAAAAAATAATAAAAAAGTCATTAAGACTTATGCGCAACGCGCAGACATCTGCGTGCCACGCATACGTCCCTTGCCGCCATGATCACCTTAGAGACGACAACGTGTATATGAGGTGACAACGTGGAAATGGGATGAGAGCACTTATCTTAGATGACAGTGTGGTTTTGGGACGCGGGCGCATGAAAAAGATGCTTGCGCACCTCGCCGGCGGAAAAAATCTAAAAAATGCATCAAAAATCACTAAAAATGAGAGTTTGCGACTTACCTGGTCCACCTTGTGACCCTCGGCAATGTCCCGACGCAACTGCTCCAACCTCAGCTCCTCATACTCTCTCCTGCAGGCATTTTGCTGACTTTTCTCTCACAAAAGTCAACAATTTGCTTGCGGTGAATAGTGAAAATGACCCTTCTAGGGGCCCGCCTAGGTATATATATTCCCTGCTAGGTCCCATTTTCCCTAGGCTTTGTGGCTCCCTAGTTTCTCCTAAATTTGCCTCACTTAATTGGGGGAAAACTCTAGAGGGGGCATAAGGTCGTCTCTTGATCATATTTTCCTCTGAATCAATGACCGACAAATTTTTTCTTGATCATTCCTCTCTCCGTGGTAGCTTTCTTCTAATTTTTTGAAGCTAACCTAAACATTGAGTTTTGCAGGATGGAACATTCAACAATTTCATGACCATTCAGATGTTGTTTGTTGAAGTCGGATGTTGGGGGCATCTTCAATCCCAGTTAGCTCGACTACGATAGCCACTATGGTCTCTTTTTGTTGGCACGCAAATCTGTAAAATTTGAAAATTTGGGTGAAATTTTTCTTTTCTACTTTAGTGAGGCTGATTTTTTCAAAATCGAGCTCACTAAAGTGGGGGCAAAATCTAATATCGTAGAATTGCACCTAGGGGCAATTCCATATTTCCACACTTTTTCCTAGCATTTGACACTCCAAAACATTAATGAAAAAACCCCTAAAGTCAGAATTTTGTGATTCTAACTTCAGGAGGACAAGTGGTTGAACAATAGAAGCCTAGCGACGCATTCCTTGAGAATACAATCCTTGGATGAGCATGCGGCTCGCAGACGTCTGCGCAGTGCACTAGCATCCTGGTCGTTTCTCGAGCTCGAAATGTGGAATCTGCAAAGTTAACCCTTGTGACTCATGTCCTAGCAGTTACATTCTAAAAGTAACAACTCTTTGCCGCCCTATGCAAGCATAAGAATATCCTTTTGCCTCTCATTTGGAAGAAGATTAGAAGACTACACACTAGCTCTCATTCAAGTTCTTGCTACCACTTTGAGACTTCTTCTCCTTTGATAGTATCACTCTCACAAGCGAAGCCATGCCAGACTGAGGTCCCCCCAGCAACAGCAGTAGCTCTCAAGCAAGCACTCAGTGGTGCATCTGCTTGCTCTGGAGAGGGCCTTGGCCTGTGGGTAACGCTCTCTCTCTGTTTCTCACTTTCCTTTTGCAAGCATTTGTCTATTCTTTAGTGGTGCAAGTTCTACCCCTCGATCGAGTATTGCTTTCACCACACGCTTATCATGGTGTGGTTTCTACTCCTTGAGCAGGTATTGCTTTCACCACACACTTTATTTACTCCTTTTGCAATCCTTTCCAACTTGGTTGTTCGTGGAGGTGGGAACACCAAAGCAGGGTCTGACTAAGGCAGGCCCCTACACAGCCACCCAACAAATTTCTCCTTGATCTTTTGTGTGCAAGTTACAGGAAAGAAGCTTAGAGTGAAGATTCGAGTGTCCAAGAAAAGAGTAAGCTTTCTCCAAGTATCGTGATATTTCCTTTAGTATTTGGTTTTCTAGTTAGTTAACAGTTTTTTTTATATCACTCCTGAGTCTGTGAGTAGGATTGCATTTTTTCCATTGAGTTCCTGAGTTCTCTGTCACTCGGGACACCAACGCAACTTTCAGACGATAGCGCGTCGCATTGGCATCCTAGATCTGCACTAACGTCTTCTAGCCAAGAGCTCTCTCTTCTAAGACAAAATACTTCTAATCCGGCTCTCTCAGGACCTATGACAATTTCCTCTAAGACATAATTGTGCTCTTGGTTCCTTATCATTTTTCTATCTTGAGGTGTATAAGGGCAATTCATTCCTTGGTGATCTCTCGAGAAAGGAGAGACCCGTGTGCAGCGAATCCCTCTTATATCACACAAGGATTAGAGCTATATCAATATCAAGGAAACCATTTTGCAAAGTGCCACATTTTAAAACCAATATAAAAGCTTCACGCTATTGTGAATGTTCAACAATGGTAATATTAAGCTATGATAATAGAACAACCAACAAAGCATCATAACACAAATTGCAATATGTCACCAACCAACTTGTTATCATAAAAACTAAACAACTAATATTTACACATGCACTAGAACAAAAAAAATTATTGGCATAGCAAATATTGTAAGAGTTGGAAGAAGGGTCCATTAACTAGATCAAGAGGTCAAAGATTTTTATATATTGATTAAGAAGCACCGATTATAGGTGCTTGGTGTTATATATCATAGGTGCTTGGTGCTATATATCATAGGTGTTTGGTGTTATATATCACAGAAGCTCATGTATTTAGACATAGTCATTTGAGTAAAGGGAAACAAAAGGATGCTTCTACTAACATCAAACTTATAACCTCCTCTTTCATTTCAACCAACTCTTACAATACTTAAATATACATTTGATAATTTTTTACATAAATATCTTCATAAAAACATTCATAATATTATAAATTTCTTTCATAACTTATTTGAAATTTATTATTAACTTTGGTTGCTCAATCTTCTATACATATACTTTTTTATTTTTTATTTTTTTAAAATATTTTAGATTATCTTACTTATACCATCTTATTAAAATTTATCTCCTATTCCATTATCCTTTATAAATATTTATAGACATTAATAATATTTTCAATTTTCAATTTCATTTTCTAAATTACAACATGCACCCAAAAATTTCAAGCCTTGGATAAAAAAGTCACACTTTGTAACCTAAATACCATTTTA
The DNA here is from genome assembly GCA_007258455.2 of Sequoia sempervirens. Lineage (NCBI taxonomy): Eukaryota > Viridiplantae > Streptophyta > Pinopsida > Cupressales > Cupressaceae > Sequoia > Sequoia sempervirens. Next base: position 43,479 of record VDFB02376367.1, on the reverse strand, counting down.
GTTGCTTCAGAGTTATTATTTATATTTTGGAGATGTTTTGCAGTGCTTACGGAAAGTCAATTCATCATGAGTTAACCTTTCAATTCATGAGCTTTGTGACTCAATTAATTGGGACTTGGTGTTCATTTCATATCATGAATAGCAAAGAATATATTCACACGATATGACTGAATAACTTGCCATGATTGTTGCTCTGATTGGTGGCAAAATTCAGACAAACATTTTATTCTTCATCAATTTAACGTTCCCACAGTACTTGTATTGGCAAATAACAACGATGATTGTGGAAACAATGGAATGAAACACTAAAATCTAGAGGAAAGACAAGGGATATACATGCAAAGTAATTCTTCCTCGAAACTTGGCATTACACTTCAGATAGAGCAAAGAAGGCAAATAAATTATGAAATAATCAAAGTAAAACTAGCATTATACCTCCTTGATGTATAGATTTGTTCCTTGAATGTGGATGGAGAATTGATAGGTATGGAATGTAGGTTGCTCATAAGAGATACCAATTTTTCAGTATGTACCTATGATTTTAGGTGCGCCTCTACTTTAAAAGTGTCTTTCAAATGAAGGTTTATATAGATTTTTAGTTGAAGATATGTATGGTTGAAATTATGTCATAAATTGGATGGCTATGAATGATTTGTATGTGATGAGGGGTGAGAAAGATGCAAGTGGATGGATGGCTAAGATTTATTTACTTTGTATGGGAAGGTGAGATACAAGCAAATGAAGGCTTGAGGAGAACACAAATAGATCTAGTCAAGATTAAAATTGAATGGAGGGATAGGATGCAGACATGTGGATGCTTGAGAGGAGTGTAAGTGGATAGTCATGATTGAACTTGAATGGAGGGTGGAGATATAAAGGGTTGATTTTTAGGTTTTAATAGAAATAATTTATTTTTTAATTTTAAATGAGAGAAGTAATCCGTGCATTGGTCTAATTAATTAGATAAGAATTCGTTTAGTTAATTAGTGATAGAGGAAGGTTAAGGTAATTAATTGATGAAAGGGGGTTAGTTTGATTAGATAAATAAATATGATTTATATAATTAATCATTAGAGGAAAAATGGCCTAACTAATTATTTAATTAATTAGTGAAGATGTGGTGTAGGGTTAATGATATGGACTAATGGAAGTGCAATGATATTAGGTTAAAATATGAAATTAGATTGTAAATATTTACATTTTTCCTCTCTTTGAAATGGCATTGCAACTAAGAGAAGTGATGTTGTTTCAAAGAAGATAAGTATAGACACTCAATGAGATAAAACTTATGGAAAGATTCCCTAGTAGTTTAGAGAAAATAATGTTAGAGAATGAGTTAGGGATGCTCCCTATAGAGACAAAGCAAGCTGATAGGACCCCATTGATTTTTCAAAAGAAGAACCATGTCATAATGGATGAGAAATGGATGAAGGGACTTCAATAACTACAATGAAGGGAGTAATGGTTAGGTGCATGAAGGTTGGAATGCATGGAGATATTAGTAAAGGGATGAAATGTGTGAATTTAGTTATAATGAGATTCAAATAGATATGATGTGCATGGATAAGGATAGGATAATGGTAATGATGTTATGTGTGATGATTATATATGGTTGATGGTAGGTGTACACTAAGCATTTTTTGAAATAATCACAGTATGACAAGAAACCAAAATTTGTTGTAACACCAAATATTATGTACAATGATATAAAAATGGATCATGGTGACATTGTGCCAAGTGCATAAGGGGTTGACACCCAAGAAATCATATGATTAGATACACCATCATAAAGATCATGATAATATTGGGCATTTTGGGCCCCAAGTATCAACTCATAAATGCAAGCCACAAAAGAAACACACAAGAAAGCATCCACAAAAAATAAAAATAAAATACAAATAATATTTTTCCCCCAATCAAAGTGAAATCTAAATATTGGTTGATTTTTTAATTATGATTGTATGGTTGATTTGGGAATGAAATAAATCAATAATAATGCAATGATTTGAAACTAAACAAGGATATTCTTTTTGTTTTTTTCTAAATTTTTATTGTGTGTTTAGATGAATAGGAGCTTTGAATTGTTTAGCTTTGGATTATATTTGGATTGGCTGCATGGATTAGACATGAATTGGTTTAAAGTATCTAGTTACTAGGTATGTGATCACAATCTTGAAGGCTTTGGCATTTATAATTTAGGAATGTGGTTATATTTCAAGATGGGGTTTGTCATGTGATGTTGTTCTTGGGATTAATTGGTGTTTGAATTATTAACGAAATAACTCATTTTGTCACCAAGGGAAAATGCATTGGATAGATGGACGGGTGTGGGGGATGCAACGTGGAAATGAGAGATGAGGCTCATGCTAAAAGTGGGGAGGGAATGCATGATGTGGTTTCTAAGGACTATATCACATTAGGATTATATGCCTCACTTTTTTATGTGTCATTCATGATGTTATTCCAAAGTTCTTGTGGTAGAAAATTGGAGATGTCAAGGGTTTTCTAAGAACTTGTTTCAATATTTTGTCCACTTCCTTATCAAGGTCAAAAGTGAGAATGAGGATATGTATGGTGGCATGGAGATGTAGATACAATGTATGGGAAAGATATGATGGTATGATATGGATGACTAGCTAATAGTTGTTAAGGGTGGATGAGATTTATAAATATTTGATTTATATATGATGCTTGCATATAGATTTTGATCACAGTTCTTGCCCAAGGTGTCATACGAATGGTATTCACTACTGGACAAAAAAAAATTAAAAAAAAAATCTCTTTACTATTGCTTTTTTTATTAAATTTAGAATATTATATTTTGAATTCAAGCATCTAACTGTTTTGGTAAGTTAATATTATTCCATTCTAATTGAGTATTATATGTGGACCATGCTATTGGTGTTGTGTTGACTAAATGTTGTGGACTTTGTTGATTGCTAAGTTGGCTTCTCCCAAATATTAGCAATCTCTCATTGTAGCCTCTATGATGGAGAGTGCTTCTAAGAAAAAATAGAGTGTGAGGTATGGTAAATGAAGGATGTATGGTGGTTCCACAAAATGTTGTATGAAAGGGATGTAGTGATAGAGGTACTTCATATTATGGATTGGGCTATACAAGGAGGTGGATAGAATGATGATACTATGGAGGCATGAGTATTTTTCATGTAACCGAAGGGAATCAATTCTCACAATTTAACACAATATTTGTTTTGAGATTGGATTGTTGGATGTCGTGTATTTTGAATTAGTAAACTTGTTAGCTTAGGGAGTTTCATGGTTTCTAAATTCTTAGATGTTGGGATTTTGGATTTTGGATTACACATTCATATTACTAGATTTTGAGACCCAAATATATATATTTTTTGAATAAAAGTAACAAGACCATTGTAAGATTTCTATTGACCATTTTGAAAAGATTACAAAGGGACAAGAAGAGACAATAAAAATGCTTGTCCGAAGGAGCTATTATTTGTGCAATTTACCTAGTCGAACATAATACATAACAATGTAGACAAAAAAACCCAAGATCATACGTTGTTGAAAACTTAAGGCTAACAACAAAAAGCTTGACCACCCAAACAAATAAATGCAACGACCCTAAGTACCACTCAGACGAAGAGGCAAGATCAGTTGGTGGAGGGAAGAAAGGGACCGCATGTGGGTCCTCCAAAGCACGCCTTAACAGGAACTGGACAACATTAAATAAATTTTTCACCGTACCACACACCGAGCCCCCCAACCTGGGGCTCAATTTATTGAGGCGAGCCAAAAACTCTGAATTACACTCATCAACGAAACCATGCACCATGGTGCTCAGGAGAGAAGCAAGAGCGGAGTTAGAAAGCAGGTGTTCACAGTAAAAGACACCACCCACCACATTCGAACCAAGATGAAGATTGTAGCTATCCAGTGCAGGTTCAAGCACTGACATCGGGCAAACATGAGGAAGCAGATAATTTCCTATAAGAAACTTCACCAGTTATCATATGGCAAGCCAAATAAAACTCATCCAAAAATGATGAGCCCCGCGTACGAATGTCATGCCAGGTGCCACGAGGAAAGAATGCCAGCACCCAATGTCGTATTGGCAACATACCATAACAAGTCATATCAACAATTAGAATTCTGAGCCATATGATGAATACTGAAGCTGTCACAGATTTATGCAAGAAAAACCGTCCCCCTCTCCCCCTCCCGTCCATTTATGATAAGACCACACACAGGTCGAAGGGGGAGAGAAAGGACACATGCACCAAAAAATAACTATACGCTTGCAAATGACGTCATGGAGACCGTTAGGAAAGTACTCTCAAATTGCAGGAGCGACGTCAAGGTGACTGTCGGACACCACAATTCAAGAACTAATATCCAAATCAAAAATCCGACCAGCCGCAAAGAAGAATTTCGAAATTTTGGAGCAACGTCAAGGGGACCGTTAGACTCCAAGCAGTCCCCAATCTACCCCTACCGTCTGCATGTCGCAAATTCACATGTGGGCCGACGAGGGAGAATGAGGAGTCAGCACCCAAGTTGCCAAATAAGCATGGATCCAATTTTGGAAAACAAAAGGACGTCGAGGGGATCATCCTTAAAATGAATTCCTTTCTGTCAAAATATGACATCGAGGGGACCGTTATAAAAACCTGGTGATCAAGCAATATAACAGATTTTGAAAGAGAAAAAAGTATGAGACAGATCTTGAAAACACTGATAAGCCTCCACAAATGTAATCTACAATTTATTGAAAAATCCAAGAGAGAGCTATTGAGATAGCAACATCTGAGAAACTTCTTTATATTATATATATAGGCTGCAGGAATTGGTCAGGTATCTGTCCCCCTATAGCTGTAGTGCGTCTGGTAAACTTTTTTCACGTGACCAGTGATGCTGGCACGATATGCGCTCTGGTACCATGGGGATGATGGGGAGACTAGACCTCGTGACCTCTTGCCTGCAAATGCTTTAGCCAATAGAGCTAGGCCCACCGACCCAAAAGATCAATATATATTATGTGTTCTAGGTTCTTTTCTTAGACATTTGGATTTCTTAGATTTGGAATCAATTTTTTTAGATCTACATAGATTTCAAATTTTTGGACTTTCAGGATGATATATCAGACAACTACCTTATGCCTTTAAATTCATGGATTTTTATTTTGTGGTGCTTGTATTTTGAAGAGTACACTTTTGGATCTAAATAATCTTTGGATTTTGGGGATTATGGATATTAGAATTTTGAAATTTTGAAATTTTGAATGGAAGACTTAGGATTTTTGGATCTATATAAAATTTTGGGACATTGGCCTTCAAATTCTTGAAACTTACATTATTTGGGTGCGAGGATTTTAAGAATTTGGATGGGTTCCTTTAGATATTTTAAGGCATCCAATTCTATTCCAAATCTTATTTTGTGATCCCTCAAGAGAATATTTATCTTTAAGTCTCATAAAGGATGTGGTAGATTCATCATTGTGAAATGGCTCAAGTGGTGTGCATTTTTTTGGGGTTGGTGTATTGAATTTAGATGATAGATAGGTAAGATCAGTGATAGGAATGGTAGGGTCAATGAAAAGTTTGGTAGCAGAGATGATGGGGTATGTGAAAGAATTGTAATGGGGATCATGAGGTCAATGAAAGGGTTGGTGGAAGTAAGCTCATTATAGGAATGATGAGAAGAATTTATTTTGATATTAGGAGAAGTTATATTAGAAATCTTGAGGGTATAATTAACATTTTTATTCTTTTTTTCAAGATATGTGTCCAATCATATAAAATCATTAGTGTACATAAACATGAATAGGTTCAAGGAGTCCTTGTTCGTGAAGGATTAATCCATTGCCTTGATAGTTCATGATTCTAAAACTTTAAGTTGTGATGGGATATATGCTAGTTTATAAAAAGGAAGAGAATCCATTGTTAGATAGGCAAGAACTAAATTGGAAATTTTAATTCTCATTCATCAGAAGAATAAACCAAACAAAGGTAGTTGGGTCTAATGGGTAGCATTTTTCTCTAGGATGGAATTGATGGGGGGTTGATAGTCCATTCTTGTGCTTATTTAGGGTTAATAGGATCATTGTGGTTGGCTTGATCTTGAGTGGCTTATGGACAATTTCTTATTCTTTGAATAAGGATATTGATATATAACTAATTATTCACCTTGTGATATGGATGCATTTCCCTTAATTTTGACATCTCCTTTATCAACTAGATCTCCTAAATAGCTCCTCAAATTCAAGTGTCAATAAGAGAAATTATGTCTTTTTTATTTTATGAGGCTTACAAATCTTGGATCTTTTACATTTAATGGATAGCACCAAAGAGGTATTTCTTTTGTGTGGGTTGTTTAGTGGGAATGACAATTTGCTAGGAGGAGTTTGGATAATTTGAATGGTGGGTGCCTCTTTTTTTTATGTGTTTTGAAGGTCTTTATTTTTTTGAAATGTTCAAATAAGGAAAACTATAACCTTAGAAAATAACATAATTTCTTAGATTCTTGAAATAAGAGTCAATTTTTGTATAGGTTTTGGATTTTAAATAAATCTGGTTTGTTTGATATGCCCCATGAAGATATGGCTTAATGGGGAAAAAGATGAAGCTTTTCAAGTAATCACACATATCTGAATACCTTAAAATTCTTTGAATTTGTTAGGGGTAGTGGATGTTTCTATTAAGTGAAAATTTTAAAGGTTTTCTTTTTCTACCACTATAATTCTCAACCTAATAGCAAGTTTCATTCCCTACAAGTTGAAAAAGAAGAAAATTTGAAAAGAAAATATCAAAAGAACAAAAATATTGAATATCAAAAGAGAAAATCAACTCATTAGGTGATTCAATTATCTATACTAGGGCTATGGATTCCTAACTAACAATAGATCTATATGTTTGAGAGAATTATAGTGATAACCTTGCCCTAGGGATATGGACACTTGATTGGCAACAAGGCTCCATCTAGGGAGGGTTAAAAGGTTAAAAAAAATCATATTATTGAGCTCCTTTAATGCCTAATTAACTTGATGCTAATGGTTATACACACTACTCAGTGGACCTGAGGATCCTTAAACTAAGCAGTTCATCATTCACATGAGGGCTGCATTAAATCATCAATTAGGGAATCATAAGCTTCAGATATTGCTAGCAAAATATATGCATTCATGGATTCTACACATCCTACATCAATTGAATATAGGTGAAGGAGCACATGTAAATACAGTAAACACTTTTAATCAAAATAAATTGCTACTTTCAAAATAGATTAAAGGAATATAAACTACTACATGTTGCTACAAGTACCTAATGCTTAAGAGTGTAACTAGCTAACCATTATATTGTAGTATGTATTGATTTAGTTAACCTTTAGAGTATGAAACAAAACATCAATCTATAGATTCCAATTCAGGAATTGTAACACGTTTATTCACAATCACATAAACTAGAAATTATCGATTAAACTCGCAATGCATAATCTAATCTAATAACTTAAACTGAAATGGTTCAACAATACTTCAAATGGCCCTTTCTTGAGTTGTTGCTTCCACAAGATCTTGTCAACCACTCACTCAAAAAACATATCAAATCAATTCTCCTTTATTGCATTTCAAACATAGAATTGTTACACAAAATCTAATAGGAAAATCTCCTCAAATTTTATTTAATAGCAAACATATAATCTTCTACCATTCTAACACTACTAGATCTCCTCCTTGACAGTGAATCCCACTATATAGGGTTTGTGAGGGAGTCTAATTATTTATGAATTGAAAACAAACTAAAGAACATATGTCAACTCTTCCTCAAGAATAGGAAGAGGATTGAGTCTCAAAACAAAAATTAATAACTACTTTAACAAGAGTATGAAAATCAAACAAGGACTCTATTCCCAACAAACTTAACCATTTATAATAGATAGTGTGCTCAACAAAACAACTCTATCATAATTCACAATCCTATTAAGAATAGTCTTCTTCTCCTAGTTGTCTTATTGGTAGATAAGAGTAATACTAGGTGACTCATGATCTAATCATTAAATAATCACCTCTATCTTCCTTTGAAAGTGGTTGTGTTGTATTCGGTTGGCTCTATCTTTACAATGAACTGTAGTCCTTATGCTATGAGTTGGAAAGCCCATTGTTGTAGGTTGAAAAATATCTTGTTGCAAATGCTAGTCTTATTTCCTAAGGAATTCTCATTATTAGCAACCATAATTTAAACATAAAATCCTACTAAACTTTATGGACATTCATAAATCATACATGTACACATATTAACATAACATGTTTCCATTCCAAATGCTTAAACCACTTAAAAACTTGTTTGAAAGATATGAAAGGTCTCAGTAATGTCTTAAAGTTTAGTAGAAAGTAGTGATAAAATGTATGAAACTAGCTAATTCTACAACCCATCACATATAGCCTAATACAAACAATTGTTATCTTTAACTTTTCCAAGGAAGGGAAATGAATCACTTGCACACACTTAAATTCCTTGGGTAAATCATGTTAGTTGTGTTGAATATATTAATCTATGGTCGGGTTGATAACAAGTTGAGGTTTAAGGGAATGGGGAGCTCCATGTCTAAATTTTCCTTTATTTCTAGAATACTTTTGAAATTTTGTTGGTTTTCTTTAGTTGCTAGATGTTGTGAGTGTTCACAACATACCCCAGTTTTATTTCAAAAAAATAAGGATCCCCCTCTTTTTCTTTGGTCTTTCACATCCCCCTAGTTGAATAAATTTCCTTAGGGTCTTCATAATCTCAAAATTTGGTCTTCCTTATGGTCAAAATTTTGTCATAAATTGAAAGAGCATAAAAAATTAGCATAAGTTTCCTTTTGAAGTTTTTAAAAATTTCTTAAAATTAAAAATAATTTTGCATACATGGATTAAGGAGATCGAACTCAACATATATTTTTAAAAACATAACATTACATAAAATAATAAGTATAAAATAAGGCAAGGGCCTTAGCTCGATTGGCCAAAGCATCATGTTGCAAGCAAGAGGTCATGAGGTCCAATCTCTCCTCATCCTCATGCTATCAGAGGGCATGTCAGTGTTTTACCTCCAACCATAGACTAGTAGTCCCCCACACACCTTCCTATTAGAGGTGGCTTGACTATTTGACAAGGGTGACAAACCATGGTATTTTTAAAAGTTCCATGTCCACTATGATAACTAAGTGTAAATGTACTACACTATCAAATATGGTCTATCATGCATCCCTAGATACCCTCTAGCTACATGAATTTGACTAACATGCAAAATCATAGATATTGTGAACTAACAATGTGTGCAAAAAGCATTACTTTGGCCAAAAATTGCATTTCTCACATTCAAATAACATATATGCATGTGCTATAAGTTCACATACTACTATATTTTGCTTGAATCAAATCATGAACAAATATAATTTTTAAAAGCTAGACATAAATTAAGAATACATTAAAAATATTACAGTAGGTCTCAAACTCCTAACAGACCCCACCTTTGAGTGATATTCAAGCTAGTTTACTATTTAATCACTAAAATTTTATTAATAAAAATATGTAAACTTATCAAAAATGAATGTACTTGTCTTAAATGAGCACTTAGGTATCACTTTCTCCAAATGGACATACTAATTTAAAGTGTGCTCACTCCAAATATATCTTAAAAATTAGTTATGACTATCTCAAAATAATTAGTATACAATCATACAAAGTTTACAATTTCACATCCTTCCAATTTAAGTATACATACCATGGATTAATCAATTACTATTGATATCCATTTCCATAGCCATATTAATGTTGTTCCCAATCACTAATAGCTTTAAATCCTATTTTATACATATGGTAATGAAGTACATACAACTAAGAAGAGCAATTAATAAAACTATACAGTAGACCTTTATGATGTTATAAAGTTATAATAACATAAAAAAACTTCTATTAATATCACAAAACTCTATTTGTAGCCATTGATGTTATAAATCAAATTATATTGGTATGCCTAAAGAACATTTTAAGTTGTATATAAGTATATACCCAAGTATATCTAAAATGAAATATAAACTTATCTACAACTAAAAGAATGTATTTTGGTATAGAATAACTAATAAGTATGTGTGTGTGTCTAAGTATATATACTTGTATATGGATCTACACATATATAAATATACACATGTAAATAATGTTCATAAATACACAAGACATTATCAAGAATTTTAATTAACAAAATATCTTTAAATACTTTGGTTTGGAACTGGGTATAAAATAAATTAGTTTATAATTTCCTAACTCAAGCCAAAATTGGAAGTTTAGAACAATTTAAAAAGGATATTTCAAGTATAAGCACCTTGGCAGACATACATGCAAAACCTAAAATCTTAGACAAGTTGTTTAGCAAAGTGTCTCAAAGAATTGTTAAATCATGTAAACAATTGAATTTCTCAACCAACACCTCAAAGGATGGTTTTTTCTATGAATATAAAGGATAATAATATACATCAATTAAATAAATGATAATAACCCTTTTATACATGTTGAATTTACAACTATCTAATAGTCAAATAAGCAATGGTTGTCAACTCAAACAAAATTAAAATATTGATAAAATATATTACCATAAAAATCACCTCTTCATAAAGAGTCTTAATTCATTAATATATTACATAGCCCTTGAAACCCTTCTCCTAATTAAATAATAGGGCATGAACTGTCTAGGGTAAGAAATAATTTTTTTTTATAGAGGGTTTTATAGATCAAACCCAGATTCATTTTGCAACCTGATACGGGCACACGATCCATAGGTTGAACCTCTTCGGTTAAGATCCAAGGGACTGAGGGGTATCTATTCTGCCAAATTTACCTAAGGCATGATCCTAGCCTCATCCCTTATGATGTCAAAGCCTTGCACTCAACAAGACTTGATCCCTGGTGGGCTCATTTAGAACCATTCAACTTCACCAGCAGACCAAGGGCCCATTGACTGAAATAAATATTTTTTAATCATATACCGAAGTTATTATGACCTTATTGGCTATGAATGAAATGTATGTTAGTATAGGGATATGCTACAACCATCATGGGAGTTAAAAAATGAAATACATGACTTAAACACTCTCAAATGTGAGTTAAACAACTTATAAATATAAGGTTTTGATTCATAATGCAATGTAATGAGTATAAAGGTATGCTACAACCAGAATAATGATTCTCATTATGAAACCCACAAATTTATACTCTAATTTGTGACAAAATATCATATAAACTTAAGTAAATGTAATATATTTAAGCATATGGGAAACCTACAACCATGACTAGGTGATCCCATAATAGTGGTTTACAATTTTTGGCCAAACTGGACACTGAAATTATTATTTTTAACTAAATCTTCACATTCGGGCAGCTATAGTGGCTAAACTGTGAGGAATTTGAAGATGGTGCAAACTAGAGTCTCATCAAATTTTGTCTGTAGATTCTAAAAATATTTTTTTCAAAATTTTTGGAATCAAATTGCACTTTTTTTTCAATCTCCCACGAAAATTATTTTTTTTCAGAAATCAACATTTTTAAAAAGTGACGCACATCGTATAACGCATAAATTTTTTTCCATGAAGGATAAAATTCTAATTCTTTAAAATTTGGATTTGTAACTATGATATCTAGTGCTTCCACTTGGTTAGATATTTTTTATTGAATATTTTTTCCTTAATCAAGTTTCAAAGTCAAGCGAATTACAATTCAGACACATCGACCGTATAATGCATAACTTTTTTTGTATATGTCAAAATTTTATTTTATTTTATTTGTTGGATCAAGGACTTCAATATCTGTGCACTCATATTTTTCAATTTTTTTTTAATAATCTTCTATTTTTCCACATGTGAAGAACAAAGAAATTCATTTTCGATGAAAACCCATGTTTAATAAAACTTAAAAAACAAATACATAACAAAACCAAAACATATTAAAATTATATTCATTGGATAGCTTGTTCTGAGGAATACCATAATCATTTGAAATAAATTTTAAATGAATTCATTTGATTCCCCAAAAGCTAAATCAAAAGTGATTTTTTATCGCATTTTGATAGGTGTAAAGGAGACGCATTTATAGGTATGATTTAAAACTAGCGAGGTTCTATCCAAGGGGGTTTGATCTAAGGTGATTTGATCAAACCCTCTTCAATTGGAATCCTTAAAATGGAACTTTTTAAGGCTTAAATCATTATATTTTCTAAAAATATGTGATTTCAGCTAAAATTCGTTCCTCTCAGGAATTGTAAACCACTATTATGACAGCACCGGACTACTAATGACACCCACAAATGACACCATGACTACTAATTCTCCCCATTTTCCCACTGAGAACTCCATTTTTTTATAAAATCCCTTCTATGTGATGCCCACAAACTCCCACAACCCTATAGTGAAGGTTTTTCCTTAATAATTTCCCCTTTGTCTTATCTTTTGTTTTCCCCCTTTCCTATTTTGAAACCCTTTTAACTCATAATATTTTCAAATCCTTTAATTAAATAAAAAATGATGTGTAAGTCTTTTAAATAAAATATTGTGAAAATTATTTATTAACAAGGAAATAACATACCCAATCACATCAAATTTATGTAGAATTCAAAACAACTCAAATTGAAACAATGAGTGCACAGTTACTTGAGGCCACAACAAGCAAGCATTCAAGTGCAATAAATCATAAATTAGACATTTACACCTATGACTAAATGCCAAGTAAATAGTTTCATTATGACACCTAAAATGCATTATAACACACATATGATCTATGGAATAGTGTAGTGTGTGGATCCTTGATGACATGGTAAAATTGTCACTTAACCACAATCTATCACTCTCTCATGGATGATAGTCTCCCTCTTTGAACAAGATGGGGAAATTTATTCTTGTATCCACCTCATGATCACCAAAATGGTAGTTAGTTTTGTATTTTAGTCGAGAATCATAATAATTAATTTATATTAATCTATATAATAACATTTGATCAATGAAATAATCAATTCATGTTATCAATAATCATCCCAACAATCTTATTATTCATTTATTGCAATCAAACTAACATAAATCATATACAAAAAGTAATGGAATTATGACAACATAAGGAAACTCAACTTAAATGATATTATTTTATACATATTTCATCCATCATTTATACTTGTACATTGTATCAATCAATTTAAAATACTTAAAAATTTATCTATTTTTTATAAATAAAATGCGTTGTGACATATTCTTTATTGGAATAGGAATCGATCTAGTTGACCAATGAATCTATCCCTTCATTTGAATCTATCCTCATTATTATTTTATATTTTGGTGTAGTTTCTACCCTACCTTTGTTCTTAGTTCAATACCACATCTTTTTCAAACCCTAAGAGAGCTTTCACTAAAGTTGTACATTCAAACCTTAAGAAAATAGGAGTTTTACTCACACTTGTAACTCATTTCTTTAGCAATAATATATCTCTAGTGAGCCAAATTTTGATAAATTTCTAAATGGTTATTCTAATGAGGTCTCAAGATGCATGTGTATGTAAAGCTAAGGGGAATCATCTTAAATAGCGCAACTGTGTTTTACATCTTTTATGTGTATGCATGCTTATTTTAAGTCTATTAGCTATGGGGTTTTTGGGTTTGTTCGTGGTTTCTATTAGAGTATGGTATTCAAGCCCAAGTTGTGCTCTTTATATTCCTCTTTAGTTTTCCTATACAAGATCCTAAGGATCAACCTCCTAGGTTTTGTAGAGCCTAAAGGATAAGATGATTAGCCTTGTCCTATCACTTCATCTCTAGTTATATAATTTTCATTGATGAGTTTTAGCTATCTAGCCATGTTGTCTTGTCCCTTGTTCATGGATGGTGAGTGTTTTCTCTAATATATTGGAGTTTTAAGTTTGGTATCCAATACATGGATCTCTTATTTTCTCTTATGAAGTAATCATATTGTATTAAGGCCTTGTTGTAACTTGTGAACTTTCATTAAATATACAAAAACCACCATTCTCTTTGAAAATTAGGTTTCCAAAAGAAAAATAGGTTCTTAAGCTTATGTAACTCCCTAAGTTTTTTTAACGGGCATTATATTATATGTGGCTAGTATTTATTGAACTAATAGGAAACTATTAGAATTTTTGAGTCAAACTTTAGGAATGACTTAGTGAACTTTTCTCCTCAACCAAATGATTTTGAACATGAATTATTGCTCTAGTGGATTTTTGAATACCTTGAGCTTATTACAATGGTCTTGTATGAACTATTTAAGAATTTTTGGGGTCAAAGGGGCACTTGTGTATGTATTGGGTGATGATTTTTCTAATTCCCTTGATTGTTTTGGTAGTAAGGTATTGTTGCCACATAAAATTTTACCCTACTAAACAAGGAGTTCAATGTTCCAATGACATAATGGAAACAACCTCAATGAGTGGAACCTTGCATGAGGTTGAATCTTTGGAGAAGGTCGGCTTCCTCTTCTAATCTAAGTACAAATATGTTGGTCTAATCTAGCACATGAAAACCCTATCACTACTCTACTCTAACAGTTCACAAGGAAAAGGGATATAAAGAGAACATGAAATGAAAGGAAGGTGATACACCAAGATATAATTTGTTTCTTCTTTACTTCAAATTTCTCAATACATTAACAAATCAACTAAAACACACATTCAAATGTGAAGGTAAGAATATTTACTCAAACATGCAAGAAAATAGTTGTGACAATAGCTAAATTTCATTAATATAAGGCATAAAGCCAAACTTTACAATGGAAGAATGTAGAGATACAACATCTACAAAATAAAAAATATGAGAGGGGCCCAAAAGAAGAACCTTTGAAATGAATATAAGTGTTGCTTTTATAGTTCAGGCATAACTTAGATGATTACAACTAAACCCTAACCCAACTAGGGTTAGTACTCAAGGAGATATGATAAAGGAAAGATCTGCTCATGAAATCCACACCAGAAAGAGAGCTTGGAGAAGCCAAGACCTACATGTCATACCCTTTTCATAAATGCTCACACAACATGAGAAAACATTACATCATAACTTCATGAATGTAGACCTGGGACCCCCAGTAAATTCGCAGCTAAATCATGTCCTAACAAGAGAATTCCACCTACAACACACAAAAGATATCTACATCACCCTAGCCATCAATGCAGTATGGGAGAAGAGAAAAAAATCAATCCAAAGCCAATTGGATTTGATTTGGTTGTTGAAAATGCAGTTGTGCCAAATGTTACTCTAAGTCCTCCTACAAATACGGCGTGCTTATCCATTGGAGTTTGAAAATAGGTTGGTAGATTGTGGATGGATGCCTAAGATTACAACCCCAATAGAAGTTTAGAACATATTCATTTGATCATCATAAGATATATGATCAATGGCTATCATGAGCTCCCCTCACATCGCATTCCTTTCATGAATACGTGTCATCCTCCTGTAATCCCGCAGTCAACCAAGGTCTTCAAAGATATGGCCCATAGGATGGTGGGGAATGGCCATGATTGTTCCACGTAGCTCAATAAGGACCCTCAAATCATGGGCCCACCACCATCGTTGCTTGAAATCCTGTAGGGTCCACTTTGAAAGCTGGACATGTGGCACCTTCCCGCTATCCCACACTTTTATTTTTATAAATATTTTATTCTATACGAGATGGTGGGGACCAATGAAAAATGAACCCCTGTCGAGCGGGACTAGGCTGAGCTTCCCTAAAATAAATTTAAGCATGTGCTCCAAGTCTTCACTTAATTTGGGGCCATCTCCTAGGAAATGAATGGGTTGGTCGGCAAAAGAAAAGTTTTAAAAACCTTGGCGGCCAAAAGGGTTTTGAAACCAATATGAAACACCAAAAACCCTTTTATCTTTATCACTTTTATCATCATTGAGCAGAGAAAGAGAATGTTTAGACAACTTTATTAGAAATCGATGCAAGTTTCCAAACTTGAGCAAAACTCCAAAATGACTCAACTTTACTTAAACAATGCTTTGAAGGTTAAGACAACATTTATAGTCACCGACACACTTTAGAACTTTACAAAGATGACCTTGTGTGATACGTCAGGAGTAGGAAAGGTTATGAAAACCTAAGCAGTGACCAAAAAAGTTTTGAGAACTGAGAAAAAGACCAATGACTTCAAGACTTAGCCAAATTTAGGACTTTTAGACCTAGGACTTAAAGTATTGGACATAATGCATTAATATCTCATAACCCACACGACTTAAGATTTAATCAAATATTTTAAACAGGATATGACTAGTAAGACTAAGATGTTGGGGCCAGTCAACACACAGTGTTAATAACATGATTTGTTACTTAAGGGACCAGAAACAAGCAATAGCAAGTCAACAATAAAACATAAGAAAAAGCTAAGGAAAAAAGTCATTTCGAGGATCGGTAGGAAGGCTTACTTCCTACAATAAAAAAGATGAAAGCAGTAAGAGGGAAGATCGAACCCTAAATTCTAGCAAATCAAGACTTGGAAAAATCCTAAAACTCCCTTGATTGGGCTTCGTAGGTCAAATGGTAGGCTTACGACTTACTAGAACTGAAAGGTGGAAGCTCAATCTGCGAAGTTCGACAAGTCAAGACTTAGACAAATCTTGAAATTCATCCTTGGGACTTCAGTGATTGGGGGTAAGGCTTACAACTTACTAAAGGAAAGTGGTAAGGGTTAAAGAGTTCGATGGCCAAAACCCAAAACACTTAGCAAAAAATGGAAGGAAAAGAAGAAGGAGCAAGAGCTATGAAGAAGGCATGCGAGTAGATAGGGAAGCGAAAACTCGAAAGCTCAAAATACTTCAAGAATTAGCCAATTTTTTGAAGGAAGGAGAATTCATGCAAGTTGGCTCATGTAGGATCTCTCAGATCGGTTATCTATGATGGGTCATCAAGGGGTGACATGAAATGTTAACATTTTTGGCAATTTTTGTAGGATGATTGTCTGCTAATCATGAATCCAAGGGCCTTATCAGTCCATTGGGCATAGAGTCATGAGAGGATTTACAAAACTGGGCCTCCCAAGGGAAAAACAAAGCATGTGCAAGTTTGTACTTGGAGAAAAGAAAGAAATCTAGGAACATACATTCCCTTAAGGAGAATGCAAGGTGTGCAAATACTTCATGGAAAATAAAACAACTAACTAATATGTACATGAAACTTAAAAACCTTCAAAAATAAGGTTTGAGGTGAATCCCATTGATTGAGATTGGAAGAACTCATTGTCCAACATAGAAAGATGGAATGCATTGGCCTCCTTGTAGCTAGTGATGACATATGGGCCACTACAAATAGCATCAAATTTGGAATTTCTTCCAGCTTTGGCTATGTCTGCATCCCATTTCAATACTAGATCTCCTTCTTGGAACACCCTTTGGATTGTTCTTTTGTCAAAGCTTCTTTTAACATATGCTTGATGAGCTTTTATGACTTACATAGATTTGTTCCTTGTCTCCTCCAGTTCCAAAAGCTCAGCCAACCTTACTATCATAGCATCATTTCCTTCTAACTCTAGTTGATGTGCCAACTCAAGGGAAGGTAGCTCTAATGATAATGGTAACCTAGCCTCCCTTCCATAAACTAGCATGAAAGGATAATTACCAATTGCTCTTTTAGGAGTAATTCTATCAGCCCAAAGGGTCGTCTTAAGTTTTCTATGCCATACTCTTTGATTGTCCTCAACGGTCCTCTTGATAATCCTAATAAGATTTTTATTTGAAGACTCAACCAGACCATTTCTCTAAGGGTTATAATTAGATGAGGCCTTCAAGTAAATACCATGCCTAATTTCCCAATCAAGGGTATGAGCACTAGTAAAAGCCTTGGCGTTATCTGAAATGATGGTAGGAGTGCCAAACCTTGTAATAATTCCATCAAGGAATTCCAAAACTGAAGCATTAGTGGCATCCTTCAAGGCAACTGCCTCTATCGACCTGGTGAAATAGTCTATGGTTGTCAAAATCCATTTATGACCAACACTTGATGGTGGATTTATCATGCTGATAAAATCCAAACCCCACTGTGTAAATGGTTGATCAACCTAAATGGGATGAAGAGGGAGGTAGAGCAACCTTTTCTTTCCAGAAAATAAAGCACACTTCTTGTAATTTCTCACCCATTTGTGAGCATCATTGAATAGGGGGGTCAATAATAACCAATCCTCATGGTCATTGCAATAGTATTCCTTGCAAGAAAATGGCCACCTGAAGAGCCATCATAGAATTCTTCCAACATTCTACTAACTTGATCTACCTCTACATTCATCTTAATAGGACACCATTAAAATAATTTCTAAGAAGTATGCCATCCACTATGACATAGGGAATGGAATGTAATATAAATTGTCTTCTTTTGGTTCTATCTAGACCTGGAGGATACCCACCTTCCTGCAAAAAGGTAGTCATATCATTCACCTAGCTGCTATGAGAATCAATGTTGGGTGCTTGTTGTTCCTGTAACACAAGGGAAACCTCTATAGGAGTCTCAAGTGCCAAGAAAAGTTGCTCACACAACCCTTTGCCTCTCACCATCTTGGTGATTTTGATGTCAACATCATATTCCATCACCTTGGTGATCCATCTAGCCCTTTTTCATTGATATCTCTGCTTAACAGGAACTCCTTAACGTTGGCATGGGGCACCATTAGCCATATCTTGTTGTTAGACATCTTGTGTCTAAAATTTTTCAATGCCCTAACAGTAGCAAGAGCTTGATTTTCAATATAGTTATACTTGACCGCATAATCTTTAAGCCCTTCACTGAAGAAAGTAATGGGTTGCTCCAGATTTTCTTTATTTAGCTGGGTTAGGACAATTGATATATTTTTTTCACCTCCAAAAGTATAAATAATGAAATCCTTATCATAATTAGGATTGACAAGAGTGGGAGCTTGAGAAATTTCTAGTTTGATAGCCTCAAAGTTATCCTTACCTTCTTTGGTCCATTTGAAGACCATATTTTTCTTAAGCATAGAGGTAAGAGGATTTACTAAAGCAAAAATATTTGAGATGAACCTCCTCACAAAGTTAATTGTGCCCAATAAACTTTGTAATCCCTTCTTGTGACTAGGAAGTGGGATGGCCAAAATAGATTTTACCCTTGTAGGATCAATGACCAAGCCATCCTTTGAAACAATGTGTCCAAGTAATTTACCTTGGTCAATAGTAAAGACACACTTATTTAGATTTAGGGAAATACCATATTCCTTGCATTTCTAAAATACCTGCTCAAGGTGACTAAAATGGTCTCTTGTATGTCTTGAAAACACTGTGATATCATCCAAGTAGACCAAATCAAACTATTTAAACATGCCTTGAAATGCCATATCCATGGCTCTTTGAAAAGAGGCACCTGAATTGGTTAGACAAAAAGGCATTTTACAATAAGCATAGGTGCCCCACTTTGTGATAAATGTTGTCTTATGTTGATCAAATTCTTGGACTAGAATTTGATTATAGCCTGAGTAACCATCCAAGAAAAAAAATATTTTTGACCCACTAACATTTTTTAAAACCTCCTCCATCAAGGGGAGGGGATGATGATCCTTTACGGAGGCTCTATTTAGATCCCTAAAATCTACACAAATCCTTATTCCCCATTCTTTTTTCTAACAGGCACTAAATTTTTCACCCATGAAGAATGCTTGATGGGAAAAATGATTCTAGCCTCAATCAATTTGGCCAACTCTTTTCTCATCAAATGCTCAATTTTAGGTTTTATAGGCCTTTGCTTTTCCTTGTATGTTTGGCATGTGGATCTAATTCAATGGTTTGTTGTGCAAGGCCTGGGTCAAAACTGTTTAGGTATTTATAAGTCCAAGCAACTACATCATTGTATCTATTACAAAGACTATGAAAACTTTATGTTCAGTAGTAGAGCTTACCTTTCCCAAGTTCAGAGAATTTCCTTCTAAAATCTCTATTGGCTTGAAGTCACCCTTCTTTGCAGCTAATTTCATCCTTTTCTACTTTAACTGATCATCAAGGTTGAAGATGCCTTCAAGGGTGATGAGACCATTTAGTAGCTTGTTGCTACTCAGCTACACAATCAGACCATCATATTGATTTTGTAGCTTAGATTGATTTTTTTTAGAAAATTCTACCTACTCGTAGAAAATTCACTATCTTAGATGGTCACTTTCAAAGACCTACTAGTGATCTTGATTATCTGGAATAGTAGGCCTCACAACAAGCCTAATATGCTACTCCTTTTTGCTTGCAATATGTGTTGGTATGTCAAACTGAGCACCAATTGTTGTAAGTCTATCAACATGTTTATTTTGATTCCTTAGAGTTGTTTGGATGTTAAAATCCTCAAAGCCCTCTATCAAATCCCAAACCCTATGTTTGTAGGATTTAAGTGGGTTATTCTTGGTTGAGCTTTGAGATCTAACCTAATGGAAAACTAATTCACTATCACCAAAAACTTGTAATAATTTGATGCTCCTTTTTTGTGCAAGTTGGAGACCTTGGATGAGTGCTTCATACTCAGACACATTGTTAGTGCAACTAAATTGAAGCCTGAAAGAGAAGTATTATTTCTCCTTTCTTGTAGATACCAACATTACACCAGCACCAACACCATTCTTGTTTTTAGAACCATCAAAAAATATCTACCACAATCCCCCTAGATCCTCTTGAGTTTTTATGAGATTAGGGATAGTAGCATTTTCTTCATGAATGCAATAGATGCCAAGACCAATCTCCACTTCAACAATAGTTAATGGGTCAAATTGTAAAGTATTTCCCCATTCATCCAACAAACAATTAGGTACCTCCTCTATAGGATTGACAAGCTCATGAATAGAACACTCCTCATTTTGGTCATGCAATGTACAATTCATGTTTATTGGACTAGGGGTGTAAGGATCATCTAGATGATCCTTTGCTATGGGCTCAGATTTGATGGTTGCTTTAGTACCATATCTAGTTCTAAATAACATGTGAGACCAATTAGCAGATAAGTATCCACCTATCTTAGCAGTGAAATCTCTAGACAAACAAATGCAAAAATGAGTAGGGAGGTCTATGATTGAAATATCTTGTAACACATCATAGCCAGGGCATGCATGCAAAGTCAATTTTAGGTTCTTAATCACTCCCACTATTTTGACAGTAGTGTCATCCAGTTGTAAGACTCCCTTTGTCACAAGTTCATATTTAATACCAAGGAGATCAGAAATTACCTTGGGCATAACAGAACTACTAGCCCCTGAATCTATCATACAATTATGCACTATATGATTTCCAATAACTAGAGAAAGATAGAAGGGAGGTGGCTTATTGATTTTGTTAGAGTTCCCTTCCTCTTTGGGTTGCACTAGGATTCTTGATGGACTAGTCTACTCCTTTTCTTATACATCACTCATTTTTTTATGTTCCTTTAAATCTTGTTGTAGCAAATCCATTTGTGATAGAATGGATTGAGCCTCCCACATAGTAACATTTAGATTGGCTTTCTTCATTTGATCCACTATGTTGAAAGTAAGGTGGTTGGTTTTAGAAGAAACCTTTGGAATTGCAAGGTTTGTTCTAGTTGCTTGGGTGATCTTAGGTTGTTCCATTGCTTGTTTAGGCCTACTAGTAGGCTAATTTGATTATGGAACATCTTTTGTTCTACTTGTTGGGCCAACATTTGCACTTTTTTGAGGTTGTTGAGAAATTGATGATTGCCCAACCATGGAAGATGTACCACCCTCCATTGCTCTTTTCTTTGATATTATATTCTAAGCTATTGTATCAACAACTACTTGATTTACACCATATAAATCTTTTTTATGCCAATTTACTAATGAGGAGCCCTCATGTGCATGATTTTGATTACTAGAAGTTGTTTGGTTTGTACCAAATTGTTGCCCTGAAGTAGAGGTTTCATTTTGAACCACTAGAGTTTGTACAAACTCTCCATTTTGGAAAGCATTTTGATTATGAGCTTGCTCACAAGGGTAACACTACTCCTACTCTTGTGTTAGATTATTTTTCACTAGGACCAAAGCCTTAGTAGTGTTGGTAGCAGGTTGGTGTATGTTATTCATGGGCTTAGTATGATTCCACTGATTTTGTCCTTGATAAGGTGACCTATTTTGTTGATAACCCTAACTTTGAGGCTGATAAGGCCTATTATTTTAGGTTCATTGTCTCTTCATTGATACTAACTCATTATTCATACTTCGGAGCAAGGTGCCCCAATATTTTTCAAGTGTAGCAAAAGTAGAAGGTTGGCTTGTAGAAACCACCAGAATAGGAGCCACCGGGATAGGAGCTATTATTGGTTGTGAAGAAAGCTCTGGGAATAAAGGCATTGTGGCCTAGGATCTATCTTTCTAGACTGTATTAAATAATTTTCTTCCCTTATGACAAGTTCATATGCTCCAAGTAAGGTAAAACCACCCATTGATTGAATCATAACAGCTACATCATTGTTAGGAGCCCTTAAGAAATATAGGAAAGCATACTCGGGAGAAGGCTTCACCAAGGTAGGGATTTTATCCCGTCTTCTAAAATTTTTAATTGAAGTCACTCATGAATTCATGAGGTTATCATTGTCAATTAAATTATATTAGGGATAAGTGGTCACTTTTGTCCTCAAAATGCTTGCATAATTTCTCACCTAACTCATCCCAATTGTGAATGGAGTTGGGTGGCAATCCTCTATACCACTGCAATGCTTTACCCTTAAGAGAAGTAGAAAGCAACCTAACATCCACATTATCCTTTGTTACATCATTCATTGAGCATATATTTTCCACATATATGATGTGATCTTCTGGAGTTGTGGATGTTTCACCAATGAAATGGGGAATGCTTTTGAGGGCATTGACCGGTACCACTAAAAGATACAAAAGGTTAATTTCTAGGTAAATCCACGTGGAATAAATTTCTGTGTGTATGAGTAGCAAGTGTTCTAGCTTGGGAAAATCTACCCATAGGTGGAATAGATTAAGCTCTAGGAGATGGACTTGAGCTTCTATTTCTCATTGTAGACGTCTAAATTTGGACACTTAATTTATCCAAATTTATCCTTTTTAATTAACATCCTTAAGTTCTTCTAATCCCTAAGGTATTTAATCAATAATACCTTATCTCTTTCCATCAATTGAATTAAATAAATATTCCATTTATTTAATTCCCTTCATGTCACATCCTCCATCATTTTTATCTTATCTTAATTCTTCTTCTAATCCCATCATTAGGATGTGCACATGCCTAATCCTTGATTAGGATGTGTCACATCCTCCAACTTTTGCAAGTTGGCCTCTAATCTCCCTTAGCCACCTAACCCTCCTCTAATCATTCATTACCCTTCCCCATGTGATCTTTGACTTGTCACATCAAGTCACATGTGGAATCTAACTCTCTTCTAATCTTCATTAATTAGCCTAATCAAGTACTTGCACAATCCTAATTACTTAATTGAGTCAACCCTATTAAATGCCTTTCTTTTTTGACAAGGCATCTCCCTTCCCTATGTGAATTTTTAATTCACATTTAATCCCCCAATGCACCCTTTAGAATTTAAAATTATTTTCCATCTCCCCATGAGAATAGTTGAGGAATTTTTAATTCCTCACATGTCCTCTCACCCACATGGGGACAAGGACCTCCTTTATGAGGAGATCTTGTCCAATCCCAAGGTACTTTGTACCCCCCTCCATGTCATGTCCTTCTCCTTCCACCTCATGTCCATTTCATCTTTTAGGGCTACATCACATGCCACATTTCAAGATGTGAGGGCTTGTGATTTCTCAACTCACCTTGGCCCTACATCTTGATATTTGGTTGCTCAATCTTGACCCTCCATTTCCCCTAGGAATTCTCAAAAATCCTATAAATACCCCCTCTTTTCTCTCATTTTGGGGAGATTATTTTGCTAGCCAAACTCTTGCAATTTTGTTTCTCATCTTATACTTAGCCATTTTCATGTGTTTATCCACTTGCACTCATCCTCACAACATCACTTAGCTTGCATCTACTTGCCATCCAAGGAGCATACACATCAAAGATCGAAGGGCCAACCAAAGGATCGACTCAACGCAAGGTATAAAGTTATATTTTGTTGCTTTTACTTTGCATTGTTTCCAACTTAGGCTAATCTTGAGGTGTAGGTTGTTTTAAGTTGTTTATTTGCACTCTTTTACTTGTTGCTTGATTTATAACACTCACATTCGACCTATCACAGAATCCATCCAATCACATCCCCCAATCATTCTCATCTTCACTCCAACCCAGCTATGAGCTTTCATCTAATCCCAATCTGAGCTTAATCGAACCCTAATCTGGGGTTTAATCCATCTGTAGTCAAGATCTTTGGATATCGCATAAAGTCTTAAGATCCCTCCCTCAATCTTCTTCCACTTTGTCCTATTCATCCATTCTAATAAATCCATTCACCCATTCTGTGTAACCATTCATCTATTCTGAACCTCCTATCATCTCAAAACTTCATCAAATCTCCTATCATCTCAAACATTCATCACACCTCCTTCTATCATTTCAACCTTTCATTCCATAATCTTGATCAATCGTTTACTCATTCTGAGTAGTCTTCCATCTTTTCCCACCCTTCACCTTCTCGTTCCACGAATCAGTCATCAATCCATCTAGCCACCTTTTCCTCATCATCCATCCCAACAATCCTTTTCCTCCCCCCATCCTCTCCCCTCATCCCATCTCATAATCCCTTGTCATTGGTATCTAGCTATAGGCTTTTCCCAACGCAACCCAATTCCATCTATCTTATTGTCATCACTTCTGCTTCTTTTGCCGATCTTTTCCATCCCCTATCCTTTTCATCATTCAGCTATCCGTCATGCCACTTCATCTTTGATGATTTGGATAACTATCCCATCCCTGAGCTTTATATAGTCACTATCCTCCAATCAATCCAATAGGTCTATCTTGTCCCATCGTGTCGATCCAATCATTTTGTCCCCTTATCTAGGGTTATCTCATCATCTTTCATCCATCACTTGTCTATGGCCTTCTGTCGAACTATGTTGCCCCTGCGCTTTCACATAGGCAAGGTCGATCACTTGATCAGCCCCCGGGGCTCCTTTATTGTCTATCATCTATCATTCCATCATCGATCTTTCTGCTTTGTCCATCCTCTTCTTTATTATCTATCATCTATCATTCCATCATCGGTCTTTCTGCTTTGTCCATCTGATCCTTTATCATCTATCATCAGTCTTCTTATCTTGTTCCTATTAGTCTGTCCTGTCTTTATCATCCATCGAGGTCTCCTATCTTGTGTCATGTCTCTCGTGTTGTGTCATCAAGCTATGCCCTTATCTCACTGGTTCTTAACAAACAAGATCCACTTGTACCATCAGATCTAATCAGTTCTGAATATCCTGCGTCATATCAATCTTTTAATTTAGTATCTATCATCGGTCTCAACAGGATGCATCCTTCCTAACAGACCTCATCAATCCCATCCATCCCCTTGATTGATCCTATGGCAAAGGATGTTTGAAATTCATTGTGATCTTTTGATGCTTTTGGATTTTGTTTATCATTTGAGCTCCCTATCATCACTTGTCATGGTCACCTTGATCCATCATATCATGGTGTGCTCTGACTCGTCAACATAGGGGTGTATCTTGATCTTTTCTGTCTTCTCGGTTGTCCCACGTAGTACCCACCAAGATCCCTGAGGTCTTGTGTTACGCTGGGGCATCCTTGTGTGCTTGTGGTTATCCCAATACCTAGCCCGACCAAGGTCACCATGACTTTGGTGTTGGGATAGCCTTCTTGTTTGTTATGTTTGTTTTATGCATTAGACGCTACTCCGCCTTGGTTCTTCATACCTTGCCTCGTGTCTTCTCGCTATAGCAAAAATCGTGTTCCGACGATGGAAAATTGCATTTGGATTTCATTTCATCTTCATCCTCTCATCTATCAAAATCCCCCCTATCCATTCATCCTTCATCACGCTCCTTCCCAATCTTCCATCACATTGCATCATCTTCTTCAACTCCCCTTGCATCACCATCCATTTCGAGAGCCCACCCGTATTCTCTTGAACCCGCATGTCCTCTCGAGGGGGCATCCTTCATCCCTAACTTTCATCTTTTCCCCTTCCTAGTCACTTCTTTGAATGATGGGGCATCTTTTCCAATCTAACCATCTTCTTCTAGGTTCTATATTTTAATAATCTTTGAAATGATGCTACTTCGTAACACCATCTCAAAGAGGGGAAAAATGTAGACGTCTAAATTTGGACACTTAATTTATCCAAATTTATCCCCTTTAATTAACTTCCTTAAGTTCTTCTAATCCCTAAGGTATTTAATCAATAATACCTTATCTCTTTCCATCAATTGAATTAAATAAATATTCCATTTATTTAATTCCCTTCATGTCACATCCTTCATTATTTTTATCTTATCTTAATCCTTCTTCTAATCCCATCATTAGGATGTGCACATGCCTAATCCTTGATTAGGATGTGTCACATCCTCCAACTTTTGCAAGTTGGCCTCTAATCTCCCTTAGCCACCTAACCCTCCTCTAATCCTTCATTACCCTTCCCCATGTGATATTTGACTTGTCACATCAAGTCACATGTGGAATCTAACTCTCTTCTAATCTTCATTAACCAGCCTAATCAAGTACTTGCACAATCCTAATTACTTAATTGAGTCAACCCTATTAAATGCCTTTCTTTTTTGACAAGGCATCTCCCTTCCCTATGTGAATTTTTAATTCACATTTAATCCCCCAATGCACCCTTTGGAATTTAAAATTATTTTCCATCTCCCCATGAGAATAGTTGAGGAATTTTTTAATTCCTCACATGTCCTCTCACCCACATGGGGACAAGGACCTCCTTTATGAGGAGATCTTGTCCAATCCCAAGGTACTTTGTACCCCCCTCCATGTCATGTCCTCCTTCCACCTCATGTCCACTTCATCTTTTAGGGCTACATCACATGCCACATTTCAAGATGTGAGGGCTTGTGAGTTCTCAACTCACCTTGGCCCTACATCTTGATATTTGGTGGCTCAATCTTGACCCTCCATTTCCCCTAGGAATTCTCAAAAATCCTATAAATACCCCCTCTTTTCTCTCATTTTGGGGAGATCATTTTGCTAGCCAAACTCTTGCAATTTTGTTTCTCATCTTATACTTAGCCATTTTCATGTGTTTATCCACTTGCACTCATCCTCACAACATCACTTAGCTTGCATCTACTTGCCATCCAAGGAGCATACACATCAAAGATCGAAGGGCCAACCAAAGGATCGACTCAACGCAAGGTATAAAGTTTCATTTTGTTGCTTTTACTTTGCATTGTTTCCAACTTAGGCTAATCTTGAGGTGTAGGTTGTTTTAAGTTGTTTATTTGCACTCTTTTACTTGTTGCTTGATTTATAACACTCACATTCGACCTATCACACTCATAATAGGTGATAAAGATTGTCTAGCATTTCTTCTTCTTCTAGAAGCAAAAGATGGTAAAGATGGTAGTTGAGTATATTGATAAATACCTCTAGAAGATGCTCTTGTTTGAATTCTAGGCATGAATGTATAGGTCCACCTTGTAACCAAGAGTTTTGGGCAGCAACTTGAGTCACCAAATTTTATGGAGTCCTCCTTTGAATGGAAAGTCACTAGGTACTTTATTTGAGTGCCTCTTCAAGGCCGAAATGTTGAGAGCAGCACCACTCTCTCAACAAGATGAAGTGAAATTTCTTCTTGTCCCATTGGGCGTGCCAAAAATTGTTGTCACATAAAATTGCACCCTACTGAACAAGGAGTTTAGTGTTCTAATGACACAATGGAAACAACTTCAAGGTGTAGGACCTTGCACGAATGAGGTTGAGTCTTCGGAGAAGGCTGACTTCCTCTTTTAATCTAAGTGCAAATCTGTTGGTCTAACCCAACACATGAAAACCCTATCACTACTTTACTCTAACAACTCACAAGGAAAAGGGATAGAAAGAGAACATGAAATGAAAGGAAGGTGATACACCAAGATAGAATTTGTTTCTTCTTTGCTTCAAATTGATCAATACATTAACAAATAAACTAAAATACACATTCAAACATGAAGGTAAGAAGTTTTATTGAAACATGCAAGAAAATAGCTATGGCAATAGCTAAATATCATTAATATAAGGCATAAATCTAGACTTTACAATGGAAAAATGTAGAGATATAGTGTCTGCAAAATAAAATTGTGAGAGGAGTCCAAAAGGAGAACCCTTGAAACGAATACAAGTGTTGTTTTTATAGTTTAGACATAACTTAGATGAATACAACTAAACCCTAACCCAACTAGGGTTAGTAGTCAAGGATATATGATCAAGGAAAGATCTACTCATGAAATTTGTGCCAGAAAGAGAGCCTGGAGAAGCCAAGACCTACACGCCATACCCTTGTCATAAAGGCTCTGACAACACAAGAAAACATTCCATCATAGCTTCATGAATGCAGACTTGGGACCCCGAGGAAATCCATTAATAAATCATGTCCTAACAAGATAATTCCACCTGCAACACACAAAAGAATATTTGTACCACCATAGCCATCAATGTAGTATGGCAGAAGAGAAAAAATCAATCTGGAGCTGATTGGATTTGATCTGATTGTTGAAAATATAGTTGTGTCATTACTCTAGATCCTCCTGCGAATACAACATGCTTATCCATTGGAGTTTGAAAATGGATTGTTAGATTGTGGATGGACACCTAAGATCAAAACACCAATACAAGTTTAAAACATAGTCATTTGATCATCATAAGATATATGATCAATGACCATCGCGAGCTCCTCTCACATCGCATTCCTTTCATGAACATGTGTCATCCTCTCGCAATCCTATATTCAACCAAGGTCTTCAAAGATATGGCTCGCGGGATGGTGGGGAATGACCATGATTGCTCCACATAGCTCAATAAGGACCCTCAAATAATGGGGCCGCCACCATCATTGCTTGAAATCTTGCAGGGTCCACTTTGAAAGTTGGACATGTGGTACCTTCCCGTTATCCCACACTTTTATTTTTGTGAATATTTTATTCTATACGGGATGGTGGGGACAAATTAAAAATAAACACCTATTGAGTGATACCAAGCCGAGCTTCTCTTAAATACATTTAAGCATGTGCTCCAAGTCTTAACTTAAGTCAGGGCCATTGCCTAGGAAATGAATGGGTTGATTGGCAAAACAAAAGTTTTAAAAACCTTATTGGCAGCTGATAGGTGTTTTGAAACCATTATGAAACACTGAAAACCCTTTATCTTTATCACTTTTATCATCATCAAGTGGAGAAAGAGAAAGTTTAGACAACTTTTTTGGAGATCGACGTAAGTTTTCAAACTGGAGAAAAACTCTGAAATGACTCAACTTTACTTAGACAAGGCTTCAAAGGTTAAGACAACATTTATAGACACTGACACACTTTATAACTTTGCAAAGATGAACCCTATGTGATACGTCTGGAGTTGGAAAGGTTATGACAACCTAGGCGACGACCAACAAAGTTTTGAGAACTAACCAAAAGACCAACGACTTCAAGACTTAACCAAATCTAGGACTTTTGGACCCAGGGCTTAATATATTGGACATAATGCATTAATATCTCATAACCCACACAACTTAAGATTTAATCAAATATTTAAAACGAGATATGATCGGTAAGACTAGGATGTTGGGGCTGGTTGACACATAGTGTTAATGACATGAGTTGTTATGTAAGGGACCAAAAATAGGTAGTAGAAAGTCAATAGTCAAACATAAGAAAAAGCTAAGGAAAAAGGGCATTTTGAGGATCCGGGATTGGGAGGAAGGCTTACTTCCTATGATGAAAAGATGAAAGTAGTAAGAGGGAAGACTGAACCCTGAAGTCTGAAAAACCAAGACTTGGAAAAATCCTAAAATGCCTTTGATTGAGCTTCGAAGGTCAAATGGTAGGCTTACGACTTACCAAAACTGAAAGGTGGAAGCCCAATCCTCGAAGTCTGACAAGTAAAGACTTGCACAAATTTTGAAAATCATCCTTGGGACTTTGATGATCGGGGGTAAGGCTTACAACTTACCAAAGGAAAGTGGTAAGGGTTAAAGGGTAAGACTGATGGTCAAAACCCGAAACACTTAGCAAAAAATTGAAGGCAAAGGAGAAGGAGCAAGAGCAATGAAGAAGACATGAGATTAGAGAGGGAAGCAAAAACCTAAAATCCTAAAACACTTCAAGAATTAGCCAATTTTTTGAAGGAAGGAGAATTCATGCAAGTTGGCCCATGTAGGATATCTCAAATTGGTTATCAATGATGGGTCATCAAGGGATGACGTGAAATGTCAACATGTCTTGGATAATTTTGAGCTTATTTCCTTTTGATGGCTACTATCTTATTTGTGATCTTTCTCATCATTTCATTGACTTGTCCTAACTATTTTATGTTTTGTGATATGACCCAAGGAAGCTTGGATATCAAATTCATTATTGGAGCCAAAACAAGAGTAGGGACTTGTATATGGTTATAGATCTTAGGAAATAAGGGTATTGTAGGCCTTGGGGATAACTTTCTAACTTGGATGAGGCTTTTTTTTGAAATTACATTATTTTCATAAGAAAAAAATAGAGCATTCCCCCTATGGATTTGTTGGGAAAATGGTTGGTCATCTCAAAAAGGGCATCTGAGATCAATCGTGCCTTTGGTAACCTTA
This sequence comes from Sequoia sempervirens, assembly GCA_007258455.2. Taxonomy (NCBI): domain Eukaryota; kingdom Viridiplantae; phylum Streptophyta; class Pinopsida; order Cupressales; family Cupressaceae; genus Sequoia; species Sequoia sempervirens. The sequence continues at coordinate 12,797 of VDFB02376367.1, read as the reverse complement.
TTCCATTAGATTTCCTCAAAGACACGTACTACTATGCCATAAAGAAGAATCAGACATAGTTCATTTCCCACATTAATCCTTTTGAGAGAAACTCATGCAATCAACTAGTTTCAACAACACCATTAACAAATTCAACAAAAAAAACCAACATCCATGAAAGATGAAACAAAAGAGATGAACACACAGATATACGTTGGGAAAACCCTTACAAGTAAAAAAACCCACACTCCAAAATCCCAAATCGCCATTGTATTATTCAGCAACAAAATACAGTTACAATACAATTCAGGCTCATGGCCTTTACAGAGTTTACATCTTGTTCCATTCTAGAGACAATCCGGCAGCATAACCCATCTTGACTACCTCTCTCAATGAGATACATCTCTTTTGGCTACAGAGCCTCACGGCCTGACCACCAGCCTCTCAGCCTCTCTGTCACACAACCGCTTAGCATTCACCTTCTACAAGATTCATCTCTCTCTTGGTTATCCCACCTCACGGCTAGTCTGGTGACCCTCACTCTCATTCAACTCTTCAACTACCATACCCCTTTAGGGTTACACCTCAAGCCACATGCCATCATCCAACATCTAATTCTGGTCATTAGATAAGCAGTTGAACAAATCTCCATCGTCAAAGTTAGGGTTATCCACTTAACACCATGTCGCCTAATCGAAGAGACATTCATTACCATCTCACCGATGTTCATCGATCACATGGGCCCACATGCCATCTATCCTCCACGTCATCACCACCTGTCGGCCTTCATCACAATCCACCATCTAAGTGGTCCCCACATCCGTCGGCTTCCAAGTCGCTATATCACTAAAAACCTGAACTTCAAAACCTCATGTTGGAGGTTGTGAAGTTCCTAGAACCTATGACTCACTAACAACAAAGGGATCACTCTATCGCTCAAAACTCGAACTTCAGTTAGAAAAAATTGAAAACCAATGACTTAACTCAGGCCGATGAAGGAGGAAAAACACAACTTCTCTAGGAAGTTGATCAAGCCAGTAAATTTGAGTCACATTTCTCAACATTCTCCCACTTGACGAAGAACTTACTGGCTCCTTCCAAAGAAAACTCATGAATCTTAAAAAATGCTTCCGTACTCCAACCAAGACGCCTTCAATGACATCCAAGATGTCCACCAACTCAGGTAATAGTTCCAACCATCCACCATAGGAAAAGGAACGAGCTAAGGCATATATGCACCAATCTCAAGAACACAAGCATCCGATCCAGCAGATGACAAGGGCTTCAACACTGCCACCACTCCACTTTGCTCACAAGCTATACATAAGCAATATAAACTTCAAAGCTTCAATCTGAACACAACTGTGAAGTTATCCTCCATAAAACAAGATAGAACATCTGCTAGAACAACAACCAGAAAAATGATTGCTCCCATCCAACTGATCAACCAATGCGTTCAAAAATAGCACCCACAACAAGTGCTAATCCATCCAATCACACATACCTCCATGGTATCAACATCAACAAACTCATGCCACTTACATAGCCAACCCATCAACAATAAATACAAGATCCAAGTGCCAACTAATCAAAGAAGACAAAACACATCCAGGAACTCCCACTACATGGGTAATGCCAAATGTAAAAAATCAAGGCATAACGAGTCTACCAAAAGCATCACATAGAGAGTGTAAACATGTAGTTTCAAGGAACCATCCACAATGACATGCACAATCTGTAAAACCCTCACCACAAGTCTCCATAACCAAGACCACAAAGAGAAAAGTCTGCACATCATATACCTGTAGAAAATCCTTCTACATACAACTCTAAATGCCAACTGTGTCAAGTAAGATCTCCTTCAAAACCCCAAGAGAAAAGCCTTAACAACACCCAATCGTTCAATCACCAAGATCAAACATAACATATATGTCATGTAATTATATGGATGTAAGCTTCTCCACAAAGATCAAACTACTTTATTTCCCATCTCAAGAAATATGCCCAATTCATCTCCTAAACTCAACATCAATTAAAGTAATCACAATGCATAAGGAGATAACCATGCTATCCATCTCTCACAATGAATCCTTTAGAATCATCTAATAGCAGCTCAAGATCCATATCCATGAAAGAAAGCATAAAATTCCTAAGAGAGACAATGGGAAATACCTCTCAAGTGATAAATTATCGAGTAGACCAAGATTGGGGAATGAGAATGCTCCTCCAAGATATGCAATCCATCATGACTTCTCCAAGAGAAATCTCATCAATGGTCTCTGTTGAACTCACGTCCAACCAAGTTGTAGGCTCATCAGACTTTTTTCTGAAATCTTCATCAAGAGTAACCATCAACAACACTTCTCTCATCTCAAGAGAATTACAGCCTCGCCTTATTCTCCATGTATCCATGAACACCTACAAATTATCATCTCATGCTAAACTCCAAATGCATCACTGCACTATCATGAAGTTCTCAAGCATATGACCAATGCACCCAATACATAAAAAGAATTTACCAGACCGCTGTCTAAGCTCCAATCATCTGAACTAGGAACTTATCATGACATTATGATCTTACCATCCCCCTTAGGATATCCCATGCTTCAAGTGGACATACCATGGTCTCAAGAACAATGCATCATGCCAAAACTCTAATGTGCAATCAAGAGTATACCATGACATGAAACACAACAAAATATAAACCAACATCACCTATCAAGCACCACCAACACCTCAACCAAAGACTCCAAGAATCCTCCATGGTTCCAAGATGTTACACATCCTCAAATAGTGTTCATGCAAATGCAAAAGAACCCTTCTACAAAAATAGGATCTAAGAGTCCCTCCTAGTAACATTTGCAACACTAAAGAAGATCATTCACCACCAAGTGATGAATACAAGTCACTACTAAATCTCCCACTGAACCATGACACCCGAGCTCTCCAAGCATCATGACCAAACATCTACTAATCTGAAAAACCTTCAGGTGCAATCAACAACATGTCCATCTGACAACAATGCCAAGCAACAGCAAGATCTCCAAACCAAGCAGACAACACCATCACAGTCAAAAGATTACACTAAAACACATATCAAGCTCTTCATGACATCATGATACACACACTGCAAGTCCCCATAGTCGACTATTTAGGTACTCAATGCCATCCTTCCTCTCATCTAGAAGCAACCATGCCAATGCACAAGTGACCAGATACAAGGCTAGCTAACAGATCTGCACCAACACATAATCAAACCTCATGGATATTGGCAATCCACTTCCGAGTTGTCCCACAACAAACATGTAGGTAAAGACAACCCACAAAATTGCTCAACTTTTAAATTAAATCAATGAAGTATGCAAATCCATTATCGCATTAGAAACTGCAAAACTAAGATCTCAATGAGAATAACAACGTAGACAACTTGACTCAAGCACCAGACCAATCTCAAATCCGATTTTCCAATCATGTCCACAATGAGCACCATAGTCTAGGAAACCACCAAGCACCACCACAAGAATGTTGAGTGACAAATCACATACCAACACTCTCGTGTAGAGAAGGCATCTCACCTCCTCTTACCATGCCAAATTGCAACTATCTCATCTAGTCACACCCCAAAATCCAAGGTCTAGAAAATAGCTTAACAACTCCACATAATACAATTTTTGCTTGACCGTGTAAAACTTTCAAAACCACAAAGCCATGAAAGTACAAACCATCCTTAAAAGGAAACAACAATTCAGGAACTCCAAGCCCATTTCAAGCCAACTCCAAAACCACCTACATGCACATGCATTTGAGAGAGAGACATGCCATTTCAAAAGCTTCTAGGCCATCCAATGATTAAATCCATAGCCTACATGCAATCGGGGTTCCATAAAACTATTCCTTCCAATACCAGGATAAACACCCAACATAAGCACATTACTCCATGACTGAACAACAACCCAAAATTCTCCATATCATCAAGGAGCCCCTCACACAGACACCCAATATGAAAGCTTTTGCTGCAACACAGCCACAAAGCAAAAAATTCTACCCCATGCATCAAGATTATACCACTGCCAACTCACAAGCTTCAAGCCACATCATTTCAATATGACCAACTCAAGTTTCTCCATCTTTCATCATCTCCCATGCTGAGTGTTGTCATAGAAACTTAAATAGAAAAGAAAGAACTTCCACTCACCAAAGGATCAAAAACATCAGTCGATTCCTCTAGATTTCCTCAAGCCTGATAGACTAATAAATCTTCACAGAAGGAATACCTAGAACCAACAACTCACTAGGAAGAAACACATCCCAGAAGAAGGCTTTGATACCACTTATTGGGAAAATGGTTAGTCATCTCAGAAAGGGCATATGAGATCAGTAGTGCCTTCGGTAACCTTATTCCATTAGATTACCTCAAAGACACGTACTACTATGCCATAAAGCAGAATCAAACATAGTTCATTTCACACATTAATCCTTTTGAGAGAAACTCGTGCAATCAACTAGTTTCAACAAGACCATTAACAAATCCAACAAACAAAACCAACAACCACGAAAGATGAAACAAAAGACATGAAACACAAATATACATGGGGAAAACCCTTACAGGTAAAAAACCCCACACTCCAAAAGCCTAGATCACCATTGTATTATTCAACAACAAAATACAGTTACAATACAATTCAGGCTCATGGCCTTTACAAAGTTTACATCTTGTTCCATTCTGGAGACAATCAGGCAGCATAACCCATCTCGACTACCTCTCTCAGCGAGAGACATCTCTTTCGGCTACACAGCCTCATGGCCCAACCACCAACCTCTCGGCCTCTCTGTCACACAACCGCTCAACATTCACCTTCTACAAGATTCATCTCTCTCTTGGCTACACAACTTCACATCCAGTCCAACAACCATCGCTCTCATTTGACTCTTCAACTACCACACCCCTTTAGGGTTACACCTCGAGCCACATGCCATCATCCATCGTCTAATTATGGTCGTCGGATAAACATTCGAACAAATCTCCATTGTCAAAGTTAGGGTTATCCACATAACACCATGTTGCCCAGTTGAAGAGACACTCATTACCATCTCACCAATGTTCATTGAGCACATGGGCCCACATTCCATATGTCCTCCACGTCATCACCACTTGTTGGCCTTCATCATGATCCACCATCCAAGTGATCCCCACATCCGTCGACTTCCAAGTCTCTATATCCTTGAAAACCTAAACTTCAAAACCTCATGTCGGAGGTTGTGAAGTTCCCAAAACTCACGACTCGCCGATAGCAAAGGGATCACTCTGTCACTCAAAACCTGAACTTTCAAACCTCATGTCTGAGGTTGTGAAGTTCTCAAAACCTGTGACATGCCGACAACAAAGGGATCACCCTCACTTCATAGTCGCTAAGTTGGGAGGTTATGAAACTTTAGAACCCCGCGATTTTAGTTAGAAAAACTTGAAAACCAACGACTTAACTCTGGCCGATGAAGGAGGAAAAAACAACTGCTCCAGGAAGTCGATCAAGCCTATAAATTTGAGTCACATTTCTCAACCGGATTATATATTCATAGAAGCCTTTGGTTAAAATACTTAAGGTAATGCAAAAATTCCGTACTTGCAAGAAGATGAACTTCTATTGCCATTCTCTCTTGATTCCTTTTGAACCTAATACTAAATCCTAATATAGAATCTATAGGAACTCTTTTTATACTAACTCGACATTTTACAATAGAGGTATGTTATGTACATTCCCTTAAAATTAGTTGTATATAATTAGTGACCAAACTAATCCTAATTTTGTATAAATCCTTATTGTAGACTTCTATATTAATGTAATGATTTTATTTTGAAGGATGTTATGAGTAGCTTGATAGATACATAAAATTTTGTAATATGACATATTAAGAAAATATTAGCTACATCCTAGATGTGGTCAATAATCTGAGTGACTAAATTTTTACTTATAAAAAATAGAAGTGTTTAAGGGTCTACTATGGAATATAACTTCAAAATTGGATATTTTATGAGCTACTATCATTCCATAATGGAAATGCATAATCTTTGGGATTAATCATGTGTATGTTAGGGTGAAATCTATGATTATGATGAGTGGATTAAGTCCTATAAATTGGTAAGGTATGTTTGGTTACAAATCTACCTTTTCTTCTTCTTAAGGATAATTAAAGAAAATCAAAAGGATTTTAGCTTGAATTTCCTCAATATATAGACCTTGCTCAAATCCTTCTTGTAGGCTAATAGGCCTTTTGGTTAGTAGAGTCCCTAGGTGAATGTATTACATGTTATACATGGATAATTTATGAAAGGATCCACCGAATCTTAATATTCTACCTTTAAATAAGTGATATTTCCAATTGAAAAATATATTAGTAATAAAGATACTAACATCTCATCAAAGATATTTTCTTAGGCCAAGGCATACAAATTTTTATATTATCCTATCAAGATTAATAAAAATTATTGATTCATTGAATTACCTAATTAAGAGTAATCTATTTTTACCCATAATTGGTGATGACAATGGGATTCTTGATATGGGTGGGTGTCTAACAACAAAGCAACCACTGGGATTCAAAGGTTGGTTCCTCCTATTCTAGTACAAAACTAATGCTTGCTAGGATGAAAACAGAAATAAAATAATAAATAACATATGGTTAAAGTAAAGGTGGTGATGCACCAAGATAGATAGATATAGATCCCTATTTTGATCAAATGAAAGCATGCAATTTCTATTTTATTTAATATGATATATAACGAGCATAATATTAATAAACATACAAATAGAAAAACTCAATATTACAATATGTTGATAATCCATCAACAAATTTAAATTAAGAGTAGTGAGTAGCCATAAGTTATTTATGTAAATGTTTCAAGGAGAATACATGATAAAGTCTCTAAATTTATATAAAAATTAAGAAAAATAATAGCTAGATCTATATTTGTTGAAAAATACTCTTACAAACTAAAACAATAGTATATGGAAATAGGATTCAAGATCCCTTTCTTAAAAGATCTTATTGTAATTTATAGAAAAAAGATAAGATGTTTCTTGTGATTTTCCATTTGCATTCTTTTTCTTGATGTGTTGCATGTAAGGTCTTCAAAGAGTTCAATCAAATTTTGCTAGACTCTTTGCATGATTTTTTTTTTTAGAGAATTGATCAAATTAAAAAATAAGAAAGAAGAAACAATATTTTTTACTCTTAAATTAGTCTAATTTATTTAGGATGGAAATCATATTATCCTTACTCAACTTTTAGGGATTCATAGGTATCAAGCATTTTTTAAATTTAAAGATGCAATCTATATGGTGTAAATGTGCAACCTTTATGTTATTTAAGGACCCAAAATTTAATACTAAGCCCACACATAATACTTGAGAGAGTCATGAACACCTTTTTAAAGCCTATTGCCTTTTATCAAATATATTTAAATTTTCTTTCAAATATAAGAAAATAAATGTTAGTGTAAAATGCACTATAAGTAGAATGCACATTGGTTTGTTGTGGTGGGATACATAGTGGAAATAGGACACACATCATGAGACATCCTTGAAACCTTCATGTGATTTTTTTTTAAAATAGCTTAAAAATTGCTTTATAAGAACATACTCATAAATATTTTATAATCTGATTTACGATGGTGATAGTTACATAATATTTTTTTATATAACAATTATCATTTATAATGTATTATATATTCCTATTTGGATCTTGAATATTCAATATGAATAACTAACAATATGTAAATATTCATGATATGTTAGAGTTATTACTATTCATCAATAGTTAGATAGAGTTTCACTCCTTTAGAATGCTCTCTACAAATATTGGTAGACTTAATAACAACATTCATTAAGACAAAGTTTAAATTAAGATGACCTACATAATTCTAAGTGAGCCTTTAACACTTCAACTATCCACTTATTTTCAAATTTATGTGTTTATGAGATGGTTATGTTGAAGTTCTAGAGTATTATAAGAAGATTCCTCATTGTCTAGGACTTTTTATTAGCATGATTATGATTTTTTCCCATTAACTTGTAAGGAATTCTCATAAACACCTTCTAGACTTTACTTGTAATCCTTACTTCCTATAGTCTTAAGCTCAAGGATCATTTTAGTTTTAGATGACATACCTATCACGTCTTATATAACATACTAGTAAATTAAAGATTAATGGTTCCTTAAGTCTTTCATTTAATACAAGGATTGGACATGCTTAACATTAATTATTTGTAAGATGTTATAACTTAAGTATAAACATTGCATATTATTAACCATAAATTTAGAACCTTGTAGTTCAAGCCACATTCACAAAAGATCCACTAATTAAATTATATATAGAATATGATACAATTTTAATTAAAAACATTATATATCATTTCCCATAGTAAATATACGAGAATTATACGTTATACATCTTTTTGATAGATTTAATATACCCTCATAGGGTGATCTTTTGCTTATGATCAAGAGACATCTCTTTTATGGGTAATCCCATAGTAATGAGTCCCACTTTTTGGCCGAGATAGATATTTATATCAACAATTTTAACTGAATCTTCACTTTCTAAGACCTATAGAGCTTTAAACCATTGAAAATTTAAAGACGATGCAAACTAGTGATTTGCGACGATTTATGTGTAGATTCTATATATATATATATATATATATATATATATATATTATTTTTTAAAAATAAATCATGAATCTTTCAACATATCCTTTAATAACTAGTTTTTAATAGTAAACAACATTTTCATAAAGTAACGTTTATGTCATCCAACATAACTTTTTTCCTAGAAAGGATATAATTCTAATTTTTAAAATATGGATTCTTAACATCAATATCTAGTGCATGGATATTTTTTCATAATTTTTTGTTACATATTTTTTTTAATTAATTTTTTAAGTCACTCTAGCTATAATTTGGACATAGGTGTATGCCATCCAACATAACTTGTGTATATATCAATTTTTTTTTGGTCAAACAAGGACATCAATACCTAGTGCAAAGATATTTTTTGAATTTTTTTATAATGGTTTACTATTTTTCCACCTCTGTAGAACGAAAAACTTGATGTTAGGTGAAAAACCTATGTTTAGTAAAAAATGAAAATCGAATACATGATAAAATGAAAATATATCAAAACTATACTTGTTGGAAAGCTCATTTCGAGGGCTACGATCTTGAAAAATATCTTGTCAAGTTAACTACATATGAAGGTCCAACCTGAGGTTTGAAACTAGATTTTTGAGGAAATTTTGAAGCAAAAACCAAAATCGTCATGCTAAGCCCCTTCATTCAAAGATCTCTATGTAAAAAGCATCTTTTTATGGAGCATATCTTCGTTTGAAGGTTAATTTTTGCTTGAAGGTCTCTGCATGCAGACCTTTGAGTGAAGGACCTTTATTTGAAGATATTTCTTCGAACAAAAGTGTTCTATTGAATTGTCCCTCCTCCCTCGAAAAAATTCATTGTCCCAAAAGTGGGACTCAGTATTGTGAGATTACCCTTATCTATTTTGTATCATCCATCAAGATACAACCCATAGTTGGGTGGGCTATACCACACCTAAAATTGTATGTAGTAGTTTATTTGATTCAAAAATGTATAAGATATATTTATGTAGTATGTTCTAAGATATTTAACACAAATCTTAATTATGAATACTTTGATAATTTTGCATGTAAGTTCCAATCTTTTTTAACTAATTAAGCATGATACATTATAATAACATACATATATAATTTATCACTGGAGCTTAACCCATAGGAAAATAAGCACACCCTACAATAAAAAGTTTTAGGTCTAACTATAATTGAGCTAGAGTCTGAAGGAGAACTAAGAACAATAAATATAAATCTAAGTAATTGAGATGAATAAATTGGAACAATTAAGAGGAAAATATAGAGCTTATTTGGTTTATCGTGTGATATTGACTTTGACCTCTTTAACTAGTCAATAAATTGAAACAAAAACTAGAAACTAGAATCTATATTATGGCATTGGAATTGTGATCAATAGTATATGATAAAAATATCCTAAATTATTTTATGGTTGGTACTAGGATGCACCCATAGTGTAGTTTTGGGACACTTTGTTCCAACATAAGTCCTTTATTCTTATTGATTTCTAGAATCTACTTGCTTTTGTTTGAGAAACTAATGGTATTAAAAAACATCTTAGGGGCATCCTATACAGAAATAATGCCAATGCTTTCATTGACAAAATTTGAGCACCGTGGCAATATAACAAGATTTAAAACATGTTAAAGAATGAAAGTAAATGTTTATACAATTAGCACTAAGTAAATGAAGACTGAAATTGAAACTAAAAAACTAAATGGAACACTTTTATATTATAATTTAAAGATTAAAACATGACATAATAGGATGTCCTTAAATACAAGTCCTATGCACACAACTTGAGGCATTTGAACTCCAAGTTTTCATTTTTTTTTTGGCAAACTGCTATAAAAGAGGATAACACTCTTTCTACTACTTTGAAAACAAGATTACATATTCCTCGATTACAATACTTAAATATTCATCCCAGATTTTACTGATCTTAATGCCATTGAATGTTTGACCCTTGAGGGAGAAGATTTCTTTCTTTTTACTTCCATCCATTCTTGCTCCAGGTTGCTAGAGATATTTTGTTCGATATATTTTCCCTGCTTTGTTGCTTCTTCATATATTGAATTTGTTGAGATCGTCGAAGACTCAGAAGTTTGCAAATTAGATTGACCTTGTGTGGATGACTTTCCACGAGTTGTAGATGCACCAATTACCTCATGAACATTTTTTTGTGGAGCCATTGAGGGAGGGGACACTTCTTGTGATGATTTTGGAGAAGAAAAGCTTCAAGTGTCCTTTGTCATAGGAGCAATTACATAGTGGCTTGATTCAACCCCATCCCACCAAGAAGGCTGATAAGAGACTTCCCCTTGTGCCTTAGCTTGTTGATTATTACATTGTGAAGTACCATGGGCTGTTGAGAAGCATTTTCTATATCTAAAAGCAATCTTTTCGTAATCTACCGGTTGTCACTAGCATCTTTTTCTGACTTTCAATGAGATTTCAACATGTGGTCCTTTGGATAAATTGAATTCAACACATAAATGGGCACATGTAGATTTTTCATAATTGATAGTTTCTTTCGAAATGCTATGATACTTACCTAGACCATTGGCAATTGCAATCAAGCATTCAATTTCCCAAAATTGTAGAGGAAGGTAGGGCAATCTTACCTATAGGAATTCTGAAGAAAACGTCTCAGTTTGAGGATCAAAGGAGGGGAACCAAGGCTTCATGCATAGAAATTCACCCTGGGAAAACCACAGACGTCTCAGTTCGAGGATCAAAGGAGGGGAACCAAGGCTTCATGCATAGAAATTCACCCTGGTAAAACCACAGATCTATGTTGAGGATCAATTCCTTATCTTCCAGATATTCAAATTCCAGAATAAAAAAATCCCTTTACACATGGATAAATTTTGATTTCATCCTCCATGTATTCTTTCCAGTTTTCGCTTATCCAGGTATGGAAGTTGCACAATTTTGGCCATACACACATGAATCTACATATCATGTTATCTCTTTTTAGAAACTCCTCTCTATCATGAGCGATGTTGTCCAAACATATTTCTGAGGTTGACTCAGAGTTGTGGATGAAAAATGGGGGTTTCAGAGCACAACGATGGGAAAAAAAAGGTCTTGGGAAGAGGCCTTCAGCAACTGCTTCCTTCCTCGCAATGTGTCTGAGGCATCGAAACCCAAAGTCGTTTTGTATTTCTGATTTGCGAGGAGAACCGACCTCCCCACCCCTCGCTAAACCCTGCGAAATTTGAGAATCCCTAACTGAATTCTTTGTAGGGCACGAACTTTGCCGCTACTGCGCCAACATGGGCGCTCACACCATAGTCAATCCCTGTACATGCCACAAGAGAAGTTGGGTCAAAGGGCTCAGATAAAACCTGAGGAGCGGAAAAATTTGTTGTAGTAGGAGCCATCGCGAGAGTCCAATTTCAAACTCCAAGTTTTCATATGTGATAATCATATTTTAAGAAATTTAGCCTAAAATATATATGATATTTGAAATGCAAACTGGGAGGAGTAGACTGCAAGCATGATCTTTTCCAAGGGACATAATCACAAGTGTGTCCTAGTTTAGGGAGGTAGGAAAACTATATAAATAGATAGGCTATTTATATAATTATGAATTACATAGATTTGAGCAAGTTTTAGATTTAGGGTCAATTAATGTGTCAAATGAATCAAACTGAATATTAAGACCATATATTTATGACATTAATAGAAAATAATTAAAAAAATATAGAAATACATTATTTTTATCCCTTACACACCCCTTTTAACTAATTAAACATGGTACATTGTAAGAACATACACATTGGAGATTATAAACATCTTAACTAAGACAAAGTGACTATTTGAAATATAACTTATAGTTTTGTGTCCTTTCACTTCCACATTTATACTTATATTTAAGTTTTATAATGGTGAAATCTCCATGCCCATGTCTTTTTTCATTTAGTTTCATACCCACCATGGCAAGATGTCAAATACATTTACATATTGACAAGTGGCACACTTTTGTGGTAGGTTTGATTCATTTACTAATTCCTCTATGTTTGTATTCTTTAAATTTACACCTACCCCTGTACATTCATTATTTGTTAGTTATTTATCCAACTCTATTTGCACACAATTCCATATATTTTCTCCATGTCTCAAACTAGCATTACCATAAGGTTTGCTTATGTTCCA